>JAXCEF010000041.1:0-225714 GCA_037178605.1 Colletotrichum euphorbiae | reverse complement strand
AGCCCTAGTATAGGAGATTTATAGACCTAATAACTAGATAATGCTGTAGAAACTAAAGAAATAAGGCTATTAATAGAGTTTAATACTATTTGGAATACTAAGATAAGAGATACTATTAAGTAGTTTTTGAGGATAAATAAGTAATAGCAACTAATTAACTTAATATAATATATTAGTATGCTTAGGTCTGCGAAACTATTAATATTACTTTACCTTATACTCTTTTCTTATAATTAAGTTTACTATAACTACTGTAATAATGTGGCTAACTTAAGTATACTAGACCTGGACCTAACTCTATGCTAAATGAAGATAACTCTGTTTCTATGGTACTCTGGTATATTAGAGGTAATAAAGAGTTTGCGAATTATTTAGTAATATAATATAGAAAAGAGTTATAAATTACTATAGTAGATTATACTAACTATTTATCTAATATCTATAATACGTAAGGGACCTTAATCTTAGAATAAAATATAGATAGTTATAATCTTATAGGGTTACTATATCTAGTAATTAGAGGCTTCCCTTATGAGTATTAAATCCCCCCTTATAGTATACTCTGGGTACTAGGCGAAACCCCTAATAAGACTTTACTGGAAGCTATGGACCTAGACCTAAAAAACGAGGTCTATAATATAACTATAGTTATTTTATTCCTAACTTATAGTAATACGCATTGGGTATTAATTGTGGTGAACTAAGTATGGGGCTATAGCTACTACTAGGATTTAGTATGGGACTTATAAAGTAACTAGAGGTTTGTAGATACTATAAATAACCTTGAAGAGTGGTATAAGGTATTAGGAGCCCCTAATTAGTTACTATAAATCTTATTAACTAGCTGGTATGTTGTTAACTCTATATAATAATGAGATAGGTTTATATGTGGATTTTGATATGTTAAGTGGGCTTAGGCGTTTATTTAGGAAGGTTTCCTATCGCCTCAGTATAGCTAAATAGTCTAGAGGGATCCCACTACTTTCCTAGAGTCTAATATCCTATTAGTTAATTAGTATATTTCTGCTATTACTTTGGAGTTTTATGATATGCCTATTGAAAGTGGGTTGGTACTAAGAGATATTAATATCTCCTAGGAAGACTTTAAAAAATCACTATTCTTCCCCTAGCTTTATATTATATCTAGCTCTATAGATAGTTAGCTTCTTATTAGTAGTAATAATAATATTATTCTCTCTCTAATTTAGGACCCCCCTTCTGGTTATTATAGTCTGCTCCCGTCTGCGCCTGCGCTGGGGCCTATATCTATATTACTATAGTTACTAAATTTGCTATTATCTAAAATATCTAATAGAGAGCTTAATTATCTTAGATACCTAATTGAAGATTAATATTTATAGAGCCCTAACCCTTTCTCAAGACCTATAAGGCCTTCTAGGACCTTATTAGTAGACCTACTAAGTTATTCTATTTAATCTAAAGCCTTAGATAAGTATAATTGCAATCGTGAGGACTATATATAATAACAGGTGGATTAGTGGGATTGGATTGAATAGAACACGCCTGAGGGGGCGTATTACTATAACTTCTCGCACCCGCCTTAATGGGGAGAATAGTTTTAGTTATATTAGGGGTTGGAATAGGATAAGGTATATAAGGAGGAGCTGGAGAAGGAGAGGTAGTTATTGAGGTATAAATTAAGGCAGAAGGCGAAAGCTAATAATAGCCCCGTTTTATAGTAAGACCGCCCACTACAAAGGAGATAATGAAATAAGTCTACTAATAGGGCTCTATATAGTAGTATTTCTTTTGTTTCTTTTGTTTTTAATTGGTTGTTGAGGCTCTCTATAGGGGTCCTTTAGCGAGTCTTGAGGGGACGATTGGGATGGGATAAGATGGCTTAGCTATTCAGTTAGCAGGCCCGCTATCAAAATGGGCTCTAAAATAGAAGACTGCGAGGCGAGAGGGGGCATATTGACATTTTATTATTATTACTAATATTATTATCAATATTTATTATCATTATTATCTATAGTCTTTTTTGGCCTCAAGGGGGCTCACACCTTAATAATCCTATATATGATTACCTGTAATATCTCTTCTATTTCAAGCCTAATTCTTCCCATTCTTTCTAATTAGATCTGCGAATCGCTACGCGCATCTTTTGAGCCTACTTTTATTATTCCTATCCGTTCGTGGGTAGTGTTGTGTTATTTGCTATCTTTCTAGTTCCCACCGGGCTCCTGCTCTTCCCAGTAATAGCTCTATTAATAGCTAAGGAGATAGTTCTACTATTAAAGATAATAGGGGTTTAAATAGTTAGATTTTCCTTAGGTTTAGCCATAAATTTAGCTCTCTAGAGCGCTTCTTTTTTAATAGCAGGAAAAAGCTACTATACTGAGGCTAATCGTGTTATCTATCTATATCCTAATAATAGTAGAGTGAGAGCTGAGGTTCTAGTAATGAGGAGGTATAGTTTAAAAGTAGAGCTTATTATTCCCAGTCTTTTATATCAATAGGTATTATAAGTAGCCTACTAATAGGTACTAGCTTTAGTAATCCTATATAGGGGTTTAATAACCTTTATAATAGTGCTAGGAGAGTATTAATTGCGAGTTTAATTAGGAAGGTAAGCACAAACGTCTTATATAAGAGTTGTCTATAGTTAGATATATACTTAGGTAATATCCCTAATCCAAATTAAATAACTATGAGGGCTAAGAGAAGGAGTAATATCGAGAAGGAGATAAATACTATAATACTAAATTATTAGCGGCTAGGTTAAAACCCTATACTTATTAGTATACTATAAATAATAAGGCGAGACTTCTTAAAGAGGGTTATGGTTTTATTCTTAATTCTATTAACTATATAGGACCTAAAAAGGCGTTTATATTGCTTAGTTAGGTTAAAGAGTTAAAAATTAAATACCTTATAGTTAAGAAGAGTAGTAATCTTTCTTTTGCGGGATTTTTAGAAGGGGGGCCTATCAGTAATAAGTTTGCTAACTTCTAGAGAGAAAGAGAGAGTTCCTAATTAGCTTTCTTTTTAGTAGAAATAGATATCATGGGGTTATTAACTTCTTACCTCAAATTTACCTAAAAACGTAAAATTAGCAGTAATTAGGTTCTTTGTAGGTCTTCTTCTATAATAGGGTGGAGAGTTAGCGGGGGAAGTAGCTAGAGTATTGGAGCCGGGCAGCGAACACATCAGCTAGACTTGTTTTTCTTGCAGCTTTCTTCTTTTCTTAGTCAGCACTCTAATCAAGGACCTCATATATGTAGAGGTCTAATCAGGACAGTTAGGACATAGAGGGCAGGCTCGCACACACACACCAGAATAATACCTACAGACGACTCCTCTATTCTTATCTTACTGCTTTCCCTTATTCCTTTCTGATTAGGCGGCTAGCTACCTAAAGCTCGTTCCTAGGGTGTTATATCACTTCAACAAGGCATATCATCTGATTCCGCGATATCCCAGGGAGATCTCACCATCCAAGGGGCCTCCGATCAGGAGTCCCTTAGCTCTGCATGAGTTTCCCTCACTCCGAGGACCATTTAGCAGTGAGTCGCCCTTGCTGGCGTAGTACCAAGGGCGCACGACTCTGTTCAGGGGTTGTTTTGTGTTGGTTTTGGTAGCTGTTCTTAGCTGCCTACTCACATACATCCTCTGCGTCGTTCTAGTATCGACGGGGAAGGTAGCTATATTAGGGTCCTCAGGGTCTTCTTTGGGGCTAGGGTTGATATGAAAGGGTTTAATAGCAGTAGAGGGGAAGTCTTAGGCACTATAGGGCCATTAGATAGTAATTATTTCGCCTGAAATAGCGATTATATAATAGGGGCCTTACTAGTTATCCTTCTCATAATATATCTAAATAAGCGATTATAGTAGCAGATAGACGACTTTATTAGTACTAGGGCTATTATAAGTAGTGAGGGCATCTATAACCTTACGCTTAGCTTATTCTTTACGCAATTCGTCTATTATAGTATTATTAGCTTTAGCACGGGCTATAATTTCTAGCGAAGAGGTTGAGTTATAGCTAATATATAGATAGGCACTAAAACCGAGAAGAGTTAGAATAAGGCTATTAAGGCTAGCAGTATTATTAATAGCCTTAATAGCTATTCAAAAAGCAAGATTAGGCTTAGTGTGGGAAAGCTCTTACTAGATAATAGTATAGGCGCATCAAAGAGGGCTACAATATTGCTCCATTTTGCTGATTCTGTGGTGGGCTTCAATAGGTATAATCCTAACTATAATAGCTATAGATTTAGCGTTATCTTCAAATACTTCAGCAGCAAAGTTCAAGCTAGGATCAGTAATACTACAATCAAGCGGGCCTTAATAACTATAAATCCAGCAAAAGCAAAGGTTGTCCCAGGTTATTTTAGTAAATAAATTAGGAAAGAAGTAAGCAGTATTAAAGCTAGTAGTAGTATTAATAACGTGCCAAGCAGCTTTGCTCTTAAGGTAGACAATGTCATAAACAAATTCATAATCGACATAGTGGTTATCTTTAAGTAAGAATTTAAACTTCTAAGGGGCTCTAGCATTTAATTCGTAGCATTTATAGACCTTAATTAATTACTTAATTGCAACTATTTAAATAGAATAACTAGCATAGATTCAAAGGGCTACTAACTTAGTAATAGAGGGATAGCCAAAATAGCAATAGAGATATTAGAGTTTAGTATTAGTCAGATAGTAGGTTTAGGCAAAACCTTCCTCCTTATTAAGCAACAGCCAGGTATAATCCCATTTATATTTAACTAGGGTAGCAATATTGCCTTAAAATAGATAATTATAGAGGTTATTAAAATAGATACCTATTTAATTTATATCGCTTAAACACAATAGAAAAGGGGGATTAGTAGCTATAACATAAAAAAATGAATTACTAAATATAGTAGTAATTATAATATTACCAAAAGATTCTTTAACGAGCTATCTCTAAAGTATACTCTTGCTTAGCTAGTATTTGCTATATTAACTAAAATCAATCAAATATATTATAAAGCAATAACTTACTACTAGCTGGTAGTAGAGACTCCTACCACACTTAAATTCAGTATAATACTCTAAACAACGTCTTAAGAGTATCTGCTATTAAGTATAAATAATTAGTATAGAGTAGAGGTTCTAAGTAAAATAAGCTAAATAGAGAGTATAGTAGAGAAAGATATAGAGTTAATAGTTCAGTTGATACCTATAACTATGTAAAAAGTAGCTTAATTTAGTAGTAAACTAAATAATTTATTACTATTAATAGTAAAAGCAGTATTAGTAATAAAAGTAGTGAAGTTATGAGAAGAAGAAGAGGAATTAGAGGGTTCTAGTTAGTTCTGGTCGTTTTGCTATAAAAAGTGCTTAACTTCGGCATTAGTGTCGTCAGGGTCTATTTCGTTATTATTATCACCCTAAAAATAAAGAAGGAAGATAATTAAGTAATTTTTAGTAATATTTTATAAGTATTTAGTATTATTATTTTCAAGGTTAGTATACTCCTTAGCTCTTTTATCTTTAGGATGCTTCTATAACTAGTATTTAGGCTTATAATAGGTCTAGTATCTTTAGCCCTCATAGTAACTAAAGGATTTATAGTAAAACTATTGATTTAGCTAGTTTTAGTAGTATTCATTGATATTATTTCTTATTGCGAAAGTTTCCTTAGTTAGTATTTTAGAAGCGGTGATCGGTATATATAGCGTTGGCTTTAGCAATTATAGCTAAAGCGTTATTAGCTTTATCTATAGTGAATTAGGGAAATGTTTAATTTATGCGGGATGCTATACTAATAGCTAGATAAATAGATCCTAAAGATTTAAAGGGTACTGATATAGCATAAATATATACTCTCAAACTCCTCAGTAGGCGCTATGAATTTTGCATAAAGTAGCTTATTGCTGTTATATTCCTTGCTAAGAGCTAGTTGAATAGTAGAGATAGGTTTAAGTAGAATCTTGAGGTTTTTGATAATAGACTTATTAGGGTTTTTATATATAAGTTTAGGTAATACTATACTATTCTAAAGGTCCTTATTAGTAATATAAGACTCCTTAGTCTTAAAGTACTTCTTTATTTGAGTAATTATCTTATAGTGGAGGGGTTATGGGTAAATAGGAGTAATATACTAAAAGTAGTAGTCTTAAGTATCTCTCTCTAATATAAGAGAGAACGCTTTAGTATAATACTATATAGTAATACTAGCGTTAGTATAATAGTCCTTAAAAACTAGCAATTTAGAGTCTAAAACGTCTGACTTATTACTACTGTATTTAAGGTTATAATTATTATAAAGTTTAGTAAGACTTCTAAGCTAATATAAGATAGGAGTATTATTAGAAAGGGGCTAGTAGGGCTAGTAGTTACGTAGAGGAGGGTTCTAGTTAGTGGGTTAGCTAAAATTAAGGTTAAAATCAATATCTTAAGTATTATTGTTGGTCTCACAAAGACTAGATCCAGAAGGTAGGGGGATATAAGTAATATTTAAAGTGGTGATAATTAATGAAAGAAGGTATCTAGAAGGGTGGCTAGCGAAAGGAGGAACGATATAGTAGACCGACGAGGCGGGTCATATAACTATAGGTCACATAACTATAAGTTATGTAACTATTAGTATCATTCCTGCCCGCTAGGCCACAGGCCCGACACTTAGGTCGGGTCCGGATGGGCGAATATCCCAATACTAGCAGTTTTTCTTTTATACTAGGATTCGCCCATTACGCCCATCTAAATACACGAATTAAATAACTTATTTTGAGGCTATTTTTATCCTCAAATTGAATCGAAAAAATAGCTATGTTTGGCTATACCTATATCCTCTAAATAGCGACGATTTAGCTCAAATAGCTATATATCCCATTCCTCTAAAATAGCAGTGACTGCCCATTTATTACTCTATTCCTTCTGTTATCCGGGTTACCCACCCCTCTTTTCAAATGGTCAGTTTGTTCCCATTAATTAGCTAGCATAAGGCGCTATTTAGTGATGCCTTTGTGAACGTATTAGCGGGGTTATCTTCGCTATTTACCTAACGAATTTTAGCGAGCTCGCAACGTTTGTATAACTAATGCAGGGCCATAATATCTATTATAAGTCGGTTTTCCTTTATGGTGCCAAGCTTCACTAAATACTTATATAAAGAGTATGAGTTAGTATATATAATAGTGGGGATGGGGTCAGTAGTGCCCAGCTTAGTAGTAACCTAATAAAGGGTTAAAGCAATTGCGAAGGCCAAGTTAGCACTAGCAACTATAGCGTAGATTTTAGAGGCTAATACGCTACGGGTGACATGCTTACACTTAGTCGACCTATAATAGATAATATTACCATAAATAGTAAAGGTGGCGTTATCTGTAGTTTCATTAGCTAGTATAATAACATAGCACCTCGCACGGCCGCATCGTCGGCGAAACGCCGGCAAATTAGCAGCTAGCGAACACATAAACAGGAAAATCCTATTATATACAAGAGCGTAGACCTTAAGCAAAAGTCTAATATAGTAATAGATACCTACATTCTAATATTCTAACCCTTCCTAGTTAAGGCTTATAGCTATACTCTTATAATTCTATTACTTCTACCTTAATTTAAGTAACTAGCGCCAGTTAGGATATTAGGAACGAATTAGTAATAGCTTGCAGACCAATTAGCAGCTAAGTTCAACCCCAATAAACTACAAACTAGGCACACCAATTTCAACTAACAGGGACTAGGCTAACATAACCCCAATTATTTACTAAGTCCTGAGATATAGGAGAGTTAGCGCAATAATCGCGCTAATAGGATAAATAACCCTAATAATACTATTATTAGGGTAATAGGGAATAGGGGTTATACTAGGTTCTAGCTAATACTAAATTAAGTAGGCTAACTACCGCTCAGTAAATAGACGACAAGCGTTAGCTAATAGGGCACCCCACTAGAGTCTATACCTAAGGGTATTATTCCCGGGATTTTCAGCCAGGTAATAGCACTATTATAGAAGCAGTAGGAGAGCTACCTAAAACAGATATATCTACAGCAGCAGCAGCATAAGGAGCAGACTACAATACTACTATAAGAGCTCGCTAAGCATCTAATAAAGAAGTACTCTCAGAAGGAGTATAAGAAGCTACCTTTATATAACTATTATACTTTAAATAAAGATACTACTATAAATTAGGTTAGTAACTAGATTTAGGCTATTAAGGAGGGAAACTAACTATATCCTAATAGCACGCTAGAGTAGTAAGTCTAAGAGGCCCTCATAAAAATAAACCTATTGCTATAGACTAAGTAGTAAAACTATAGGGGCGGGTTAAAAAGAAACCTAACCTAGGCTAATTACTTAGCATTCACTTACTACAAGTATATCAACCCTAAGCTTCAGGAGCGGAAGTACTATAAGAAGCTTAATACTATATATTAGAAAGAGATATAGTCCCCAATAGAGTTCATCACTAAATAGTTAGTAATATACTATAACCTAGGTATAGTAGGTATCAAAAATAGTAAGGCTAAAGCCTATATACTATACTTTTAACTACTACTATTCCTATATAGAGAGCTAGAATATCAGAAGGTTAAGGTATTAAAACCAAGAGATATAGCTACTAAAGCGGAGCGCCTTCAGGATATACGTCGCTAACGGGGCGCTAAGTCTTCGCAGAGCGAGAGCAGGAAGAGACAGGCAAATAAGAAGCCTACTACAAGGCCCGCACCCGCAGCGAGAATAGGATAGAAAACGGGTTAGTAGGGCTAGAAGCGCAGAACCTCACTAGAATCATATAGCCCAATACCTCACCAACCTTTTAGCAACATACCTTAGGGGCCTAATTATAGTTCTAGCGCGCCTAGGGGCCTAGAGAATAGCTTTATAGTATATTTGAGCTAGAATAAGAGGGAAAATATAAGTAGAGAGACTATTCTAAGGCAAAAGCAAGATATAAAGTAAATATAATGCTAATAAGATACTAACCGCCCGCTAATAAGGCGAGGATTAGCGCAATCTAAACTATAATAAAGGTTAAGAAACTCAACTTATTAGAAAACAAGTAGGCTAGGGGCCTACTCCAGTAACCCCCACGCTAGATTCCAGACCAGAAGTTCTCTCAATAGGAGATACTATAAAGAAATAGGCGCTTATCCTCCAAAAGCTTACTAAATAGGAAGTTATTATAGATATAGACTCCTATTCCCAGGTTAATATTATTAGTAGTTAATTAGTGCAATCCCTCTAGCTAAAACCCGCAGAAGCTATAGCCCCTACTTTAGAAGGGTTTAATAGATTATCCGCAGCAATATCTCCAAAGATATACTAACTAACTTTCTTTCTAATAAACTTAAGGGGGAAGCTGAGGAAGATCAAGCAACTATTTACTAAAGCTTACTAACTAGAGGGAGCTAGAGACCTCCTCCTATCATAATAGTCTATAACCTAAGAAGGTATTATAATTAATACCTAGATAAATACATAGGAATACAAGCAGATTAGTATCATAAAGCTATTAGTATTCATATAAGAAGTTATTAAAAACACCTAGAGAGCCTATATATTATATATCTTAGGGAATATATCCCACTATAAGCCAGCTATAGAGGCCCTAGGCGAAAAGCACTCCCTAGATGCAGATAGAATACTACTACCTAAATTAAAAAGCAAACGCGCAACATTCAATAAGCAGGCAGCAAAAGAGTTTCTATTCCTAGAGGGCGCAGAGCACTCTATTAATCTAGTTAAGAGAAAGAAAGCCCTATATAATCTGCTCTACTTACTAAATAAGAAGCAAATTAAAGAGCTTTATTAATACCTCGCTAATAATTAGGCAGCAGAGAGGATCTAAGCTTTAATAAGCGAAATAGGAGCCCCAATACTATTCATTCTAAAGAAGGACGGGACCCTACACCTTTATATAGACTACAGGGGCCTTAATAGGATTATAATTAAGAACTAATATCCCTTACTACTTATTAGCAAGCTACTAAATAGGCTTTAGAGAGCGAAGTAGATTTCAAAGATTAATATTAGGGATACCTACTACTATATCCGCATTAAGCTATCTAATTAGTAGAAAATAGCCTTTAGGATATAATATAGCTACTTTAAGTATATAGTTATACTATTTAGACTTATAAATACTCTAGCTACTTTCTAGGTATATATTTACTAAGCGCTTACTAAGTTTCTAGATACCTACTATATTGCATATATAAATAATATTATAGTCTATTTATTATTAAGGGAATAATATATAGAAAACCTTCGCTGGGTGCTCCACAAGCTTTACTAATAGGGACTCTATATTAAGCTAAATAAATACAGTTTCTACTAGCAGCAGGTAGAATTCCTAAGGTATATTATTATACTAGAAGATATATCTATAGAAGAGTCTTATATCTAAGCTATTACTAAATAGAAGCCGCCAAAGATATATAGGGAGATTCAAGTCTTCCTGGGATTTTATAACTTCTACTACAAGTTCATCGCAGGCTATTTAGGCATAATAGCCCCAATAACCTCCCTACTAAAGGGCAGTAAAAATAACAAGAAGACCAGCAAATTCATCTAGCTAGAAGAGGCGCAAAAGGTATTTAAGTAGCTATAAGCCGCCTTCTGCTCCACAACTATTCTCTAATATTAAGATCCCATCTAAGAGATAAGGGTTAAGATAGACACCTCTACTAAAGCTATTTCTAGTATTCTATTACAGCATATTAATAGCTAGTAGCAACTAGTTACTTACTACTTATAGAAACTTAGCAATACTAAGTAGAAATAGAGCGCGGGATAATAGGAACTCCTTATTATTATAGAAAGCCTTAATTATTAAGCTTACTATCTATAGGGTATATTAAAGAAGTTTATAGTCCTAATAGATTACTAGGCACTTAAGGGCGTTATTAGCGCCTCAGCGCGGGACCTTTGGGGAAAGCTCGCTAGATAGATATATAAGCTCTTAGTATTTAACTTTAACCTAGAGCATAGGTCTAGAGTAACTAATCTAGTAGATAGTCTATCCAGGAGGCTAGATTATATAGAGGGGGAAGTAAACTATAACAATATCCTCCCAATATTAGTAAAGAAGCTAGGACTTATTATAGACCTCCTAGCAGACCTTTAGGAACGTATTTCAGGACTAGAAGGCTATATCACAACCTCCAAAGCATTTATCAACACTATAAAAGCTACTATATATAGCCCCATCTAGAGGGATAGCTCCTAGGGTAGAGATACCTCAGTCTCTAGTCAGCACTACGCTCTATAGCACGCTAATAATACTATAACTATTATAGCTATAATAACCTAATACTAAAGCGTAAGAGCTATTATGAAGAACGCTCAGTAAGGGGTTACTAACTAAGAGAACTTATTTAGAGCTAGGGTTACTATAGTATAATAGTATATCCTATATAACGTTATAAGGGAGCTTATAATAAGTAAAATAATCTAGGGCTAATAACTCTCTAAGTAAATAGAAGATCTTATCTATAAACTATAGACTAATAACTTATATTACTAAATATAAGTAGAGAGAGTTCAGCAGCTAGCTAGCAATTATAGGGGGTATATAATTAATACCTATAAAACCTTATTTAATAAGGAGAGGTTAGAAATACTATAGGAGGAATCACTTAGACTTGAGATCCTTTACTAATACTATAATAACAGTAGGGCGGGCTATATAGGTACCTAAAAGACTACTAACCTAATCTTAAAGAAGTTCTATTAGTTAAATTTAGCTATAGACGTTTATAGCTATATTATAAGCTACTAGATATACTAAGGGATTAAGGCCCTAAGGCATAAGCCTTATAGGAAGTTAGAGCTATTACTCTTTCTAGCATATTTATTTCAGGAGATTAGCCTAGACTTTATTACTAAGTTACTAATAAGCTATTAGTATATAAACGGGGAGTATAATATAATTCTCATTATTATTTGCTAGATAACTAAATTCACTATATTTATTCTAATAATAAAGCGGATAATAGCTACTAAGTTAGCGCAGATTATCTATAAGTAAGTTAAATATTATTTTAATACTCTAGAGGGTATTATTAGTAACTAGAATAAACTCCTCACTAGCTATTTCTAGGAAGAGTTCATACACATAAGGGCAATAAAGCGTTGCCTTTCTATAGCATATTATCCTCAGACTAATAGGCAGACTAAGTAGACGCATTAGATACTAGAGAAATACCTATAGGTATATACTAGCAACTTACTATTAGAATAGGCAGTATAACTACTAGAGGCCAAGTTTATATATAATAATAGTTACTATAGTACTATTAACTATTTACTGATAGAAGCCCTATATAAGTACTATCCATATTATATAGAATATATGCTCCTAGTAAATAAGGTTATAATATAAAGCATGCGCAAGCATATTAAATACCTTATAACCCTTTAGCAAAAAGCCTAGGAGCACTAGCAGCAAGCTATAGAGGCTTAAGCTAAATACTATAACGCGCGACATTAGGAGAAGATATACTATTAGGGACAGGTTATCAGGCTATTAATAAAGAACTTTAGGTTTAAGAATAAGAAACTAGCGCCTAGGTTTATTTAAGTTGCTATTATAGAGCTAGTTAATAAATAAGCATTTAGAGTCCACCTACCCAAATAGTACCGCCGAATATATAACATCTTCTCTATCGCCCTACTAGAGCTATAGGATAATTACTAAAGTAATAGCAAAAGCTTACTAATATATCTAGAGCTTGAGGATAAGCTAGAGGAGTAGGAGGTAGAGGAGATCATCACACAGCAAGGGTCTAGCAATAAGGCGCAATACCTTATAAAATAGATAGAGTAGCCTATAGAGTATAATATATAGGAGCCTTTAAAAAACTTAGCAAACGCGCAGGAGGCTATTCATAAGTTTAATAAATAAGTAAAGAGAGCCTTTAAAAAGTAGAATAATTAGCTAAGTTATAGCAATATATTACTAATAGTTAAGCAAAAGGATATAATAATGAGAAGTAAAGTAATTAGTAGAGAAATATTACTAATATAGCAGCGAGAAGCTAAAAGGGTATTATCCTATAAGAAAAAGAAAAAGAACTAACTGCCCACATAGTTATTTAACTATTACTATAACTACTATAAGGGGCATAACCGCCACGAGGAGCATAAGGAGCATAAGGACCACAAGAAACACAAGGACCACAGGAACCATAACTACTATAACTACTACTCAGCAAGCCATTATTATCGCCTCCCTAGCTACTACTAGCACCACTCGCGCTACTACTACTAGTAGCAGCCACTTCACTACTACCGCTAGCAGGCTAACTACCGCCCAACTTATTACTAGAAGAGCCATTAGGGATAGTAATAACGCTCTTAGCCTTCTTACTACTTCTATTCTTATCCCCTAACTTATTGCCACCTAGCTACCTACATTTCTTAATAGGAGTACAAAAATAAGAGGCATAAGAGATAGAACGGGCGCTAGCAATAGCAATATAGCAGGAGGGGATATCATTTAATAAAAACATAGTGAGATAGCCCTAAAGCTTATTACTAGAGACAGGGAAAGAGTTAATATTACGCTTATAAGTAAGCATTAGGACTAAAACTATTAATAAGTTAGTAACTAGTTAGTTAATCTCATTAATAAGATATATAGTAGGGGTATTATTATAAATATAGGGCGGCTAAGCAGCATTTAGTTACTAAAGAATGTTAGCGCTATTATAGAGGGTTCTAACCTAAGTAGCTTATGAATAGGGAATAATTAGCATAAGGAGAGTAAATAGCAGTATATATAAATTAGGATATTAAGAGCAAGATACTTACAGATAGAGGCAAGCTCCTAGAGCTATAACTACTCTATATTCCACAAGCTACTACTAGTAGTAGAATTATAAATAAGCTCACTAATCTTCTTTTATACTACTAAATAATTAGTAAGCGCCTAGAGGATATAAAAATAATAGAGAGGGGTTAATATACCCTCACTCTCCTAGATCTAGAACTAGTGGAATATACCCCAGGTTATCTAGACAGCACCCTAAAGCTCCTAAGGGACCTATTAAGCAATTAGGATATAATAAATAGATAGCAACTAATTAGTAACTTATAGCATAACACTTCTTCTTATTATAGTCGCAATAGACGCACTTCTACGCATACTCGCCGCATATATAGCAAAGGTTAATAACATTAAAATATATCTTAGTTAGGTATCTAAAATAAGAGTAACCGCTATTAGTATCACTAGTAAGATCACCTAAGAGATTCTCAAGCTTATATAAGTACTTCACAAGTACTACGCCCATACAAGCAATATAAGATATTATAGCGATTAAGCAGCAGAAAATTGGGGAGTAAAAAGGAGGAAATAGGTGAAAAATAGAAAGAGAAAAGTAGTAAACTCTATAATATAGCAATGAGTCGTAGAGAAGGCGCTGAGAGAAGAGAGGCAGCTAGTTAAAAATTCATAAACAGAATAAAACTTCACCAGGTCAGAGACCTCAAAAAGAAGAGACCCTTTTATACTTAGGGTTGCGGGGCAATAAAGGTTAATAATCACTAGATATATACTAGAAAATAGCTACATAATAGGCAGCAACTAATTACAAATTGCAATAAAGGATTTCAAAGCATAGCTATAGTATAATAGCCAAAAATATATCATTCGCCAGAGTTATCTAAGTCCAGCAAAAAACAGCAGAAAGAATAAACAGCAAATAACAAAGCTAAGTGCTACTATCCGCCGCTATTATATCGCCCTATAGTTAGCAAACCAAACCGCAGCGCCAGATACCACAATACCCCACTTTCTTTTCTTTAACGCCTTAGGGACTAAAGCTTTAGAGAGGGGGATAATTATAAGGAACAATAGTTAGATATACCTCACACAGCCGCATTGTCAGCAAAACGCCAGCAAATTAGCAGCCAGCAAACACATAAACGGGAAAATCCTATTACATATAAGAGCATTGACCTTAAGCAATAGTCTAATACAGTAACAGATACCTATGTTCTAATATTCTAACCCTTCCTAGTTAAGGCCTATAGCCATACTCTTATAGGTTATTTGCAACTAAATATACGCTTAGGTGATATCCCTAATCTAAATTGAATAAGTAGGGCCAAGGGGTGGGGCAATAGCAAGCAGAAGATGGATACTATAGCGCTAAATAGTTAGCAATTAGGTTAAAATCCTATGCTTTTCGGCGTCGTTTACGCCACAAATAATAAGATAAGACTTTTTAAAAGGGATTATGGTCTTGTTTTTAATCTTATTGACTATATAGGACCTAAAAAGGCGCCCATTTTGCTTAGTTAGGTTGAAGAGTTCAAAATAAAAAACCTCGCAGTTAAGAAGGGTAGTAATCTCTTTTTTACGGGAGTTTTAGAAGGGGGGTCCATCAATAATAAGTTTGCCTGATTTATAGAGGGCTAGCGAGAGCTCCTAATTAGCCTTCTCTTTAGTAGAGATAAATATTATGGGGTTATTAATTTCTTGCTTAAATATGCCTGAAAATGTAAAGTTAGTAAAATTGGTAGCAATTAGGCTTTTTCTGGGTCTTCTTCTACGCTAAGGCGGAGGGGTGGGGTCGGCGGGAGGAGCATTAGGGCCTTTGGGGGCTTCTTTAGGGCAGGGATCAGCGTGAAAGGGTCTAATAGCAGTAGAGGGGAAGTCTCAGGCACTATGGGGTAGCTGAATAGTGACTGTTTCACCTGAAATAGCGATTAAATAATAGGGGCCTTACTAACTATCCTTCTTATGATATACCCAAACAAGCGATTATAGTAGTAGATAGATAACTTTGTTAGTACTGGGGCTATTGCGGGCGGCGAGGGTATCTGTAACCTTATGCTTAGCTTATTCTTTGCGTAAGTTGTCTATTGCAGCCTTAATAGCTTTGGCATAGGCTATGACGTCTAGCGATGAGGAGTTATGGCTAATATGTAGATAGGTGCTAAAAACGAAAAGGGTTGGAATAAGGCTATTAGGGCTAGTAGTGTTGTTAATAGCCTTGATAGCTATCTGAAGGACTAGGTCGAGTTTAGCGTGGGGTAGTTCTTATTAAACAATAGTATAGGCGCGTCGAAGAGAGCCATGATATTGCTCTATTTTGCTAATCCTATGGTAGGCCTTAATAGGTATAACTTTAATTATAATAGGTATAACTTTAATTATAATAGCTATAGATTTAGCGTTATTCTTAAATACTTTAGTAGCAAAGTTTAAGTTAGTATTAGTGATAATACGATTAGGGGGTCCTTAATAGATGTAAATCTAGCAAAGATAAAGGGTCTCCCAGGTCGTTTTAGTGGATAAATTGGGAAGGAAGTAAGTAGTATTAAAGCCAGTAGTAGTATTAATAACGTGTAAAGTAGCTTTGCCCTTAAGATATATAATATCGCAGACGATTTTATAGTTGACGTAGCAGTTATCTTTAAGCGAAAATTTGAATCTCTGAGGGGCTCCAGCATTTAATTAACATCATTCGCAGACCTTAGTTAACTGCTTAATAGCTGCTATTCAAACGGGATGGCCAGCACAGCTTAAAAGGGCTGCTAACTTGGCGATAGAGGGGTGGCTAAAACGGCAATAGAGACGACAAAGCTCAGTATTAGTTAAGTAATAGGTCAGAACCTCTTTATTATTTAGTAAGAGCTATATATAGCCCCTTTGCGGATGACTGGAGCAGCGATATTACCCTGAAATAGATAATTGTAGAGGTTATTAAAGTAGATGCCTATTTAATCTATATCGCTTAAATACAATAAGAAAGGGGTATTTGCGGGTATGACGTGAAATACTATATTGCTAAATATAGTATTAACTGTAATAGTGCTAAAAGAGTCCTTGAATGGGCTATCTCCAAAGCGCACTCTCGCCTAGCTAGTATTCGCTATATTAACTAAAATTAATGGTCGAATATGCTACAAAGCAACGACTTACTATTAGCTAGTAGTGGATTTGCTAGCTGCGCCTGAATCTGGCATAATACCCTAGAAAACTTCCTTAGAGTATCTGCTATTAAGTATAAAAAGGTAGCAAGGGGTAGCACTAGAGGTGCCAGGGAGGGCTAGCTGGGTAGAAGATAGAGTGGAATAGAGTGCTGGGTTAGTAGTAGGAGGGTTAATACCTATAACTATATAGAAAGTAGCTTAATTTAGTAGCGATTTAACTAATTTGTTGCTATTAATAGTGAAGGAGGTCTTAGCAATAGAAGCAGTGAATTTGTGGGATGGGGAAGAAGGGTTCAAGGGGTCTAGGTTCTGGGGATATAGGTTATATTCTTACTTATAGCTTATATACTTAAAGTCCTTATTATAGTTAAGTAATATAGACTTTGTTATTAATTTTAATATTAATGCCTAAGGGTATATATAGCATTTTATTAAGCTATTTATTAGCTTTTCTTTTAACCTTTAAGTAGGTTTAGTATCTTACTACTAGGGTGCGCGTAGGTACTAGGGGGATATTAGTAATTATTGTAATAACCCCATAACTCATAGAGTGGCAGAATGGGCACTCTGCGAGATACAATATCATACGTACGTGCGTACGTTATGTGACCATATTCGCAGGCCCAATATAGCACAACACCACTGCCCACGTAGCTATTTATATCTTAGACTAAGACACACACTCGCACTACAGAATAGCTTCAATACGAATAATATGTATTAGGGCTACGTGCGCGTACTGTCACCCACCCCGTGTGAAACCAATACTGATCAGTAGTTAACTTCACTGTTATACTACTTCGGCTATACTACGAAACTGCAGATCAGCAAGGTTACTACTTAAAGAGATGAAAGCTCTACTGGTCTATATTCGATTCATAAATTGAATCCATTTGATAATTATAACTAGTAGCTCTTTCGTGCTACCCAGATCAATTAACAGACTACAAGCAGTTAGATATATCAGCTAACTACTTTAGAGGACTTAGTTTGATCCTTGCGTCTATTAGGCAACCCTCACTATTATTATTAATATCACTTTTATTATTAACATTACTACTACGAGACTCTTAAGTAGGAAGATAACTATAAAAGGGGTCTACTAATACCCCAACAGTTAACTTTCACGCAATAATTAACTCTCCTGAGACCCTCATGTCACAAAAAGATAAGCATATCGATTTAAGCTAGAGATATTCAGAGTAAAATAAGATAACTCAAGCCTTAAATAACGCATTATTTGACTATATAACGCAATACCCAGCTAGTAGAGACATTAAATAATAACGAAATAATATTAACTCATATATCACAAGCCTCTACTTTATATAAAGACTACTTATTGTTATTACTACCTCTTATAAATACCTATTACTAAGGGCGAGGAGAGCTAGAATTACTAGAAGAAACGGCATGCAACTACTTAATTAATCTTTTAAATTATTAACTACGCCTTATTTATATATAATAGCAACTCTAGAGCCCTCAATACTAATACCCCCACTACTACTTAAATAGCTATAAATAAGCACTCCTGAGAGGTCTTAGTAACATTAATATTACTAATACTACTAGGCTGATAGCTAATTAAGCTTATTATAGAACTACTAATACTAGTAAAGAGTAAGGCTCTAGTAGATGAGGAGGACTAGAGCTAAAATATTAGATTTAATAAAAACACTATAATAAAGTAAGTAATTACTAAGATCCTATATTATATCGAGACCTATAAGTGTAATAAACTCTTTAGCAAAGACCTATAGGTGGAGTTCATAGTGGACTTTACAGGCCTACCTATTGAGTTTTTCTAGAAAACAACCCCAGTAACTATTAAAAAGATTTATTAATATCTAATGGATAATAGTATTTAAGGAGTACTACGTTTGTAAAAAACTAGGATAGGGAAGAGTTTAGTAGGGATATTACTAACTTCTGGAATAACGATGTTATAATGCTAATAAGAGCATTAGCTGCAGCTACTAGCCCAGCCCTAATATTAAGTTAGCCTGTCGCAGAAGGACTATAAGAGGGCGCAGAAGGGCCGCAAGAGGATCACTAAGAGCCAAAAGACAACAGCACCCGCCTATTGACACGCTAATTCGCAGACCTAGCTAAGATATATACTGATGAGATGAAGTATAGTAGCGAAGGTATAGATATTCTTAAGCTAAAACTATGGATTTTTTAACATACTTGCGAAAGGATAGGTATTATAAAGAACTAAATCCCAGCAGCCTTTCTAATAATACTTAAGGAAAGAGCGCTAAGATACTACTATAAGAGCTTTTGCTACCTATAGCCTTATCTAAATAGCACCTAAATTATTAATAAGCTTAAGGGATGCTTTAAGACTAAAGAGTCTACCCAAGCCTATCTTATAATATAGAATAATACTACCCTCATCTCAATTATAATTAGACTATCCCTCAAAGTCTCAATTAGAGGCCTTAGATACCCTAATTAATACCCTTATATTAACTCAGCTAGCGCTTAGTAAAGCCTACTAAAGCAGTAAAATACTACGTAATTAACTCCTTTAAGGCTACTAAGAGATTAAAGAGTATAAATAAGCTACTATAAACCTATTAAAAATCTTTAAAGGCCTCTATAAGCAGCTTGAGGTTACTATTAGTAATATAATAATATTTATAAATAGTTAACTATCACAAGGCTAATATCACGCCGAATAATACTAGATAGACTACAAATATAATAATAAAGGTTGAAATAGTAGATTTAGAAGGCCTAAGCCAAAGAGAGATAATAAAAATAGCTTAAAACAATAGCAATAAGATATAAAGTGCTATATTTATAAAGAACCTAGATGCTATTTAACTAACTATATGCAGAAGGAGAAGGAGGAGGTATACTTATAATAAAATAACTCATAAGCCCTCAATAAGTTAAAAGCAGCCTACTAGTAGTTCCTAACCTACTATAAGGGGGCTATAGAAGGAACGACTAATAATATAGTAGCAAATAATAATGAGGATGAGGAGATTAAAATATATTTCTAATTGCTTAGTAAGGGCAGGGACTATTATAATAATAGCAACTCTAAAGAGGAGTGGCATAACATATTCTTCACCTAATTTGCAGACCCAAATAGTGGCTAGGGCACTAATTTAGTCCCTACTATAGATAAAAAGACCGTCTTAAGGCTATTGCTCAATTAAGAAGTGGAACGACGCAGAGGATATATGTGAGCAGGCAGCTAAGAATAGCTACTAAAACTAACACAAAACCCCTGAATAGAGTCGCGCGCCCTTGGTCCTACGCCAGCAAGGGCGACTCACTGCCAAATGGTCCTCGGAGTGAGGGAAACTCATGCAGAGCTAAGGGACTCCTAATTAGAGGCCCCTTAGGTGAGGAGATATCCCTGGAATATCGCGGAATCAGATGACAAGCCTTGTCGAAGTGATATAACACCCTTAAGAATAGAATAGATAGAATAATAAGATATAATTGTAGTGCGCGTATGTGAAGGAAGATGTCTATTGAAAAAGAAGGTGAAAAGTTAGATGAAAAGAAGATAATCCTTCTGAAGGATAGGAAGAAGGATTAGCCCCTATTTATAGGGGGATCAGAGTGCTAACTAAAAGAAAACAAGATAGCTGATCTGTTTGCTGCCCGGCTCCAGTAGCCTACTACGCTATTATATATTTAGATCTATTTAAAGAATTAGCTAAGCTTAAACCTATTAAATCATTTATGTTTAAAGGAAGATACTCTTTAGAGACCTTCTAAGGTATTATCCCCAATATAGGAGCAGCAGGATTTTTAATAGCAGGTAAGGGCTAATTTAAAGTACTTAAGAGGATTATGCCTAATATTATAATCAACCCTATAATAGCAAAAGGGGCAATCGTAAGGTTTAGGCTAGGAGGGGCTATTAGCTCAATGGGAATAATAACTATCCCTATGCTATTTGGGGATATAATCTTCTATATAGTATCTATAAATACCCCCTTTTTGCTCTATCTAGTAGATATAGACAAGTTAGGTATATATTTTAATAATCTTTAAAACTACTTATAATAGGGTAACCTTATTATACCTATTATATATAAATAGGGCTACCTATAGCTATTATTAGAGATAGAGAAGGTTTAAGCTAATAATAACCTCATAGAGGCTAAATTATAAAGACTATATTAATATTTTAGCTACCTATTAGTCTATTAACTTTAAAAAATGCTCTAATAAGCTAGCTACTAAGTTGAGTTATATTTACTTAAATATCTCACAAAGTTTTATTAACGCTACTAACTTAATATAGGGGCACTAAATTAATTTAAATTTATAATTAGAGATAACTATAACTTTAACTACACTATAGTTATTTATATTATCTACCTCAAAGGACGCCTAGTACTCTATATTATTAATACTATAACTATATTTAATATAGCTAAATTCCTAAAGAATTTATCTATAACTATAACACTTAATACCTTTAAATAATGCCAGATCTATACCTACCTTAAGCTACTAGATATTACTATTACTAATACTAATACTAAATCCACGTTATTAGAGTAGCAAAGTGCCCTTTAGGCGCTTTTAATAACTGCTATTAGAGTAGTAGTTGAGGCCTATAACTCTATTAGTAAGGTTAAGCGATGTCACATAGTATTATAGAGAGCATATATAATTATCTATAAAAACCTGCTTGATATAGACTATGAGATTATTCTTTAAATAGCTATTAAGGCTATTAATAATACTATAGGGCCTGATAGCTTAGTGCCTATACTACTCATTTTTAGCGCCTACCCCCAATTTAATAATAATTCGTCCCTATCTCCAGACCTCTAGTAATAGGCTACTGCTATGTAGAGGGCGATAGAGGACCTCTAGAAGCACTGGGCTTCCCGCTAAGTTATAGTCGCCCTCGCTGCTTATAACGGCCTGGATATAGCGCTAATCCTTTAGCTATTACTGCTATTCCTTATCTGGGTCTACTGGGAAAGGACGGGCTAGTAAGAGCTATACTAACTCCTCGCTATGAATAGTAAGACCTATACTCTCGACCTGCCCTACGGGCCCCAGACGTTCTAATTAATAGTTACCCGCCTGTAGTACTAGGCTAATGAGGCTATGCTGCCTCTACTAGACCTAAATACTAAATAGATAATAGGACTACATAATAACAAAGGTCTCAATACGCCGCTGCTAGAGGGACTTGTAGGCTTAATCCCGCGCTGCTGAGCCCCCCCCCCCCCCCCACAAAGAAGAATAAGTCCAAGAAATATCGCTAGTAGGCATAATATATAGAAGTGCACGAGTAGCCAATAAAGGATTAGGGCAAATATATCTAATTAATGCTTTTATAGCTACTACTGCTTAAGTACTTATTAATGAAATTAGTAATATTATGTCGTTTTTAATTATAAAGGAGCGAATAGATTATAACCTCACTATATAACTATATAAGGACGGGATTATTAGAACACCTAGAGACCCTTTCTTAGCCTTATTAATTATAGAAATAATTGCGATTTAAAAGCGTAGTGTATTTGAAATTATCCTATATAATGCTATAACTTATAGCTAATATTATATCTTTAAATTATATGTAGTCTATAAAGTAAAAGGTAAGGGCACTAATTAGCCCTATAAGAAGTTGAGGCTTATTATCTAGAGCTATAATAATAATAAAAAAGCCTCTATACTTACCTAGTCCCCTATAATATAGCAGGCTAGCTAGTAACTCCTTCTTACTATTACCGTATTGCTTATAAAAGAGGGCTATATACTATAGCTCCGCAATATTATATAAGTATATATCTAATTATAAATAGAGCTTAATAAGTTGAGTTTTATAGACCTACTAAAGGAGATTTATAATAAATACCCTAAAAACCGCATTATAAGGACTATTAAACCGTTATATAGTATTGCGGAGGCTGGCACCTATTAGTGGGCTACGTATAGCACTACTATAGGAAGAATCTCAAGATAAACTAATTATCTTTTAATCTATACCTATTAATCTCTTTAACGGCCAAAAATAACTGTTTTAGTATTATTAATATGCAAACTAACAATACTATTAGACTATTTATATTAAGGTTCTTCTAATGAGAAGATATAGAGCTTTAAAAACTAAATTTACTACTAAAGCAAAGCAGTATATTAACCCTAAGTCCCCACTAATATTTAATAGTAGTATTATTACTTTAGGTAAAGATAGTAGTTTTACACTTTACTAAAAGGGGCAAGGGTCTAAAATTAAGCTAATTAACCTAAAGGCATTCCCAAATAAATAAAAATAATAATATATTTAGCAAAGAGCAAGAGGGGCGTATATTACCTCTATCTGCTAACCTGAGGCCTATTTCAACTTATCTACCGCAGCCTAGTATTAAGATCCCACTATGGAGAATAAAAAAGCTCCTAATTATTGCCTTAAATAGCAAAAAGAGAACCTCAATTAAGGCCTAACCTTTATACTTATTAATTTAGCTATAGCAAAACTCTTTATATTTATAGATAGGTCTTTTACTAATAATACTAACCTGTCTTTATAGATCGGATTTATTATAGTTATTACTAATGAGGCTATAGCTAACGATAATAATACCTTTGCAGTAACTAGCAATATCATCTACTTTAGTTTAATAAAGTATAAAAGGGTTATATAAAGTGTTTTAGTCTCTAAGGTCTATAGTATAGTGGCTAGCGCAGATTTAGCCTATGCTATCGCTACTACGCTGCAAAAGATTACTATATACTTGAAGAAGCCTATTATCTCTACTGTTGTTTGTACTGACTCGTATTTGTTGTATAAGTGCCTTATAAAGCTTAGTAATATAAAGGGGAAGCGCCTTATAATTAATATAATAGCACTTCGTTAGTTATATAAGTAATAAGAGATATATAAGGTAAGGTGTATTAATAGAGATAATAACCTAGCTAATACCTTTACTAAAGGAAGCCTAAATCTATCTCTCAAGCGATTTATTAATGATAATATGGCAATAATTCAAATAGAAGGATAGGTAGTAAGAATAAGAGAAGGGCCATAAGGGCAACAATATCCCTCCTACTATAAAGAGCGATGCCCACGCTATCTAAGATGATGATGGAGGGATGGAGGGAGGCCTTTGAGGCCTATAATAGCTGTTAAGGGCAGCGACGAAGGCATAGAGGAAGGCCTTGCGAAGGATTTGGTTTATATCGTTTTGGGATCTGCAAATAACTTTTTTTATATCGTTTTGTATGGGTTATGGCGCGCCTGGCCTCAAAAGAAAAGACTGCTAGTGTCGCAATAACCCCGTAACCTATGGAGTGGCAGGATGGGCACTCTGCGAGATATGATATTGTACGTACGTGCGTATATCACGTGACCATATTCGCAGGCTCAATATGGCACAACACTACTGCCCACGTAGCTATTTATATCTTAGACTAAGACACACACTCGCACTACAGAATAGCTTCAATACGAACAATACGTATTAGAGCTACGCGCGCGTACTGTCACCCACCCCGTGTGAAACTAACAGTAATATTATGTTCCAATCTATAAGGGCCTTTTAGATACTATACTATATATTCTTTATAGTTTAAGTAAGTCCCACACTTATCATTATAGTAGGTAGTTTAACAAAGTTATTTATAGGGAGTAGTTTTAATAGTGAGACTTACTTATTATTTCTTAGGTATTAGTTAAAAGCGTTCTTTCTTAGGGAACTAGCACTTATAGGCTAGATATTCTATCATATCATAGTTATAGTACTATTTATCTTTTTTATAGTTATTACTTTACTTATTATCTTTATAGGCTGCGCTAAGGTCTATAGGTTTACTATAGTATCTATAGGTAATAGTATACTGAGGTGCTCTAGAGTTATACCTATAATTAGTTTATTTAATATAATAGTTATTACTAGGTTAGTACTAATTGCTTTTTCTTCTATAGTTTTTCTATCCTACTTTATTATTCTAAGCGGACTATCCCTTATGTTTGAGGCGTTATTTATAGAGATAATGATTAATTTTGATTATAGTATCTATATATTAGTAGAGGTTTTGGGATAATTAATTTATATAAGCTTATTCTTAACTTCTTCCTTTAGGCCTTAGTAGTACTTAGCTGTTAGGGCTTCTTCTCCCTAAAATAGGCCTGATAAGATCTATTGGAATTTAGCGGCATACTTGCTAGCTAATCCCTTCTACGTGAGGTTAGTGAGTTTGCGCTTGGCGATTCATTCTTCGTCCAGGCTTCTAAAGGCTTCTTAAAGTTTCTTCTCAAACTCGCCATACTTCCTAAATACTTTCTGAGTTTCTTCATCTTACTTATTATATAGTCTGCCTAGTTAGTCTGTTATGAATGGTTTAAACTAAGTAAGAGCATCTCCTCTAAGAAAGGAGGTAGCTTAGTAAATTTTTGTGGTTTCATCTTAAATGAGGTAGCGTAGTAATAAAGGTAGGCTTAGGTGCAGGTAAAAATCCTTCAAGGGTTCCTAGCTCTCCTGAGTATAGAGCAGGTTCTAGGTACTTAGCCTTAGGTCTGGAGGGCGTAAGCTAAGTAGCAAGTTGCGTATTTTCCTGCTGAAGCTGGAGGATTATATTATATATCTGTTAAAGGCTTATTATCTCCTAGGTGTTCGCAGGGGCTATCTAGGCCTATTAATTATTTGTAGGTCTCAGGGCTGCAGGTTATGCGTTCTTAGCGTTATTAGCTTAATGCGCGTTGTTATTAGGAGTTAATATAATTCCTATCTTATACTATTTAGTAGCATTAAAAGTTAACTTACTAAATAGGAGCAATTAAAGTATTATAGTTAGCTATCTAATAGTAGGGTTCTACTAATAGAAGCTAAGGGATAACGCTAGATTAATAATATAATCTTATTAAGCTATATTACTAGATAAATCTTAGGGTTTAAGGAGTATAGTAATTAGTTATTGTTGGTCTCATGAAGACTAGTACCAGAAGGTAGGGGACAAAACAGAACTTGAAAACAGGGTGATATTGATGATGTCTGAGGAAAGAAGGTATCTAGAAGGGTGGCTAGCGAAAGGAGGAACAATATAGTAGACTAATGAGGTAGGTCACGTGACTGAAGTTATGTGACTACTATGGTTGACGTTCCTGCCTGCTGGGCCACGGGCCCAATACTTGGGTTGGGTCCGGATGGGCGAATATCCTAATACTGGCGGTTTTTATTTTATGCTAGAATTCGCCTATTACGCCTATCTAAATACACAAATTAAATAACTTGTTTTTGAGGCTATTATTAGCCTTAAATTAAATTAAAAAGATAGCTATATTTAGGTATATCTAAATCCTTTAAATAGCTATAACTTGGCCCAAACGATTTAGCGCAAATAGCTATAAATCCTATTCCTCTAAAATAGCAGCAACTGCCTATAATCGTCACTTTGTTCCTTCTGCTATTTGGGTTACCTATCCTTCTATTTGAATTGTTAGCTTGTTCCTATTAATTAGCTGGCGCAGAGCGCTATTTAGTGATGCCTTTATGAAGGCGTCAGCGGGGTTATCTTCGCTATTCACCTAGTGGATCTCTAAAAGCTTGCAACGCTCGTATAATTAATATAGAGCTATAATATTAATTCTAAGTTACTTCTCCTTTTTAGTATTAAGTTTTACTAAATACTTATATAGAGAGTATAAGTTAGTGAATATTACTATGGGGATAGAGTTAGTAATACCCAGCTTAGTAATAACTTAGCGGAGACTTAATATAATTGCAAAAGCTAAGTTAGTACTCGTAACTATAGCATAAATCTTAGATACTAGCATGCTGTGGGTAACGCGCTTATACTTGGTTAAGCTATAATAAATAATATTACTATAAATAGTAAAGGTAGCGTTATCTATAGTTTTATTAGCTAGTATAATAATATAGCCTAACTGCAAAGTAAGGTCCTTATTATTTGCAAAAGAACTATTCACAAATATAAAGAGTTTCATAATAGCTAGAGAAAGTATAATAAAGGTTAAGCTGCAATTAAGGTTATTACTAAGCTATTTGAGGCGCTTATTAAGGGTAGCAATATCCTCATTATTAGGGTCCTAGTGTTAGGCAGCTATAGATAGGTTGAAGTAAGCCTCTAGCTAGTAAATAGAGGCGATATACGCCCCTCAGGCGCGCTACTTAACATACTTCTACTTAGCTAATACCTTATTGAGGTTCTTTTTAGGCATTAACTTAATCTTAGTACCTTAGCCCTTCTACTAGAGGATAATAGCTCTACTAGCAGCTAAGGAGATAGTTCTACTATTAAAGGTAATAGGGGTTTAAACAGTTAGATTTTCCTTAGGTTTAGCTATAAATTTAGGTTTCTAGAGCTGTTCTTCTTTAATAGCAGAAAAAGCTACTATACTGAGGCTAATAATATTATCCATCTATATCCTAATAATTACAAAGTAAGAGCTTAAGGTATTAAAAATAAGGAGGCAGGGGTTAAAGGTAGAGCTCGTTATTTAAAGCTTCTTATAATAATAGATATTATAGGTAGCCTACTAATAGGTCCTAGCTTTAGCAATACTATATAGCGGTTTAATAACCTTTATAATAGTGCTAGGGGGGTATTAATTGCGAATTTAATTAGGAAGGTAGGCATAAATATCGCGCGTGAGAGTTATTTATAGCTAGATATACGCCTAGGTAATATCCCTAATCTAAATTAAATAATTAGGGCTAAGATAACCACAACTAAGAGAGGGAACAATAGCAAGAAGGAGGCAGATATTATAATACTAAATTATCAGCAACTAGGTTAAAATCCCATCCTTTTCAGCATCATTTATGCCATAAATAACAATATAAGACTTTTCAAAAGGGTTTATAGTCTTATTTTTAATCTTATCAACTATATAGGACCTAAAAAGGCGCCTATATTACTTAGTTAGGTTAAAGAGTTTAAAATAAAAGACCTCATAATTAAGAAGAGTAGTAATCTCCTTTTTATAGGATTTTTAGAAGGGGGGTCTATTAATAATAAGTTTACTTAATTTACAG
Source organism: Colletotrichum euphorbiae (assembly GCA_037178605.1). Taxonomy (NCBI): domain Eukaryota; kingdom Fungi; phylum Ascomycota; class Sordariomycetes; order Glomerellales; family Glomerellaceae; genus Colletotrichum; species Colletotrichum euphorbiae. Next base: position 197,829 of record JAXCEF010000041.1, on the reverse strand, counting down.
AGGGCTAGCGAGAGCTCCTAGTTAGCCTTCTCTTTAGTAAAGATAAATATTATGGGGTTATTAACCTCTTAATTAAATATACCTAAAAACATAAAATTAGTAGTAATTACACTCTTTCTAGGTCTTCCTCTATACTAGGGTAGAGGGGTGGGGTTGGGGGCGGTAGGGGAATTAGCTAGAGTAGCAGCTAGAGTAACAGCCACATTAGGGTCTTCTTTAGGGTTGGGGTTAATATAGAAGGGTTTAATAGCAGTAGAGGGGAAGTCTCAAGCACTATAGGTGTCGTGGTATACAGGTCGCAATTGCAATGCTGCAATTGTGGATCCACTTTTATGCCTCATCCTATTCGCCACAATAGGGCAGTTAGATAGTAATTATTTCGCCTAAAATAGCAATCAGGTAAAAGGGGCCCTACTATCTATCTTTTTCACAATACACTCTAATAAGTAACTATAGCAGTAATTAGATAACTTTGTTAGTGCTGGGCCTATTGTGGGCGCCTAGCGCGTTAATGACCTTATGTTTAGCGTGCTCTTTACGCAATTTGTCCATAGCGGCAGTGATAGCTTTAGCGCGGGCTGTAATGTCTAGTGAAGGGGTTGAATTGTGGCTAATATATAGGTAGGCTCTAAAGACCAATAGCGTGGGGACGAGGCCATTTAGGCCTGCAGTATTATTAATAGCCTTGATAGCCATCTAAAGGGCAAGGTTAGGCTTACTGTGGGGAAGTTCTTGCTAAATAACAGTGTAGGCGCGTTAAAGAGGGCCACAATATCGCTCTGTTTTGCTGATCCTGTAGTAGGCTTTAATAGGTATAACCTTAACCGTAATAGCCATGGATTTAGCGTTGTTTTTAAAGATTTTAGTAGTGAAATTTAGCCTAGCGTCTGTGATAATACGATTAGGGGGTCCTTAATAGATATAAATCTAGCAAAGATAAAGGGTCTCCTAGGTCGTTTTAGCAGATAAATTAGGAAGGAAGTAGGCGGCATTAAATCTAGTAGTAGTATTAATAACATGTAGGATAGCTTTACCATCAAGATATATAATATTACAGATAATTTTATAATTAAAATAGTAGTTGTCTTTTAGTAAAGATTTAAATTTCTAAGGGGCTCTAGTATTTAATTAGTAATATTTATAGACCTTAGTTAACTACTTAATTGCTGCTATTTAAATGGAATAACTAGCATAAGTCAAAAGGGCTACTAACTTAGTAATAGAGGGATAGCTAAAACGGCAATATAAATAATAAAGCTTAGTATCTATTAAATAGCGGGTTTAAGCAAAGACTTCCTCCTTATTAAGTAATAGCTAAATATAACCCTATTTATATATAACTGGGGCAGCAATATTACCTTAAAATAGATAATTGCAAAGGTTATTGAAATAGATACTCATTTAATCTATATCGCCTAAATATAGCAGAAAAGGGGTATTTGCAGGAATAATGTGAAATACTATATTACTAAATATAGTCTCGACTGCAATAGTGCCAAAAGAGTCCTTAAATAGGCTATCTCTAAAGCGTACCCTTGCTTAGCTAGCATTTATTATATTAACTGAAATAAATAGTTAAATTTGTTATAAAGCAATAACTTGCTATTAGCTAGCAGTAGAGACTCCTACTACGCCCGAATCCGGTATAATACCCTAAAAGACTTCTTTAGAGTATTGGCTATTAAGTATAAATAATTAGTAGGGAGTGGAGGTTCCAGGCAAAATAAGCTAGGTGGAGGGTATAGTAGAGGAAGATACTATAGGGTTAATAGTTAGGTTAATACCCATAACTATGTGATAAGTGGCTTGATTTAGTAGTAATTTAACTAATTTGTTGCTATTAATAGTGAAGGAGGTCTTAGTAATAAAAGTAGTGAATTTATGGGAAGAGGAAGAGGGATTAGAGGGCTCTAGTTAGTTTTAGTTGTTTTGCTATAAAAAGTGCTTAACTTTGGCGTTAGTATTGTTAGGGTTGATTTTATTGTTGTTATTACCCTTAAAATGGAGGAGGAAGGCGATAAAGTTATCTTTAGTGACGTTCTGCGAGTATTTAGCGTATTTATTCTTAACGTTAGTGTACTCCTTAGCTCTTTCGTCCTTGGTATGCTTCTATGACTAGCATTTAGGCTTGCAATAAATTTAGCATCTTTGGCCCTTCTGGCGGCTAAAGGATTTGCGATAAAACTATTGATTTAGCTAGTTTTAGCGGTATTTGCTGCTACTATTATTCTTATGAAAGTTGCCTCAATTGCTATGCTAGAAGCGTTAACTGGTATATATTACGTTGGCTTTAGTAACTATAGCTGTAGTATCGTTAACTTTATCTATGGTGAATTAGATAAGGCTTTAATTTATATGGAATATAGTATTAATAGCTGAACGAAGGGAATTGTATAAATCCTGGAGGTTTGAGGGATGCTGATATAGCGTAAGTTTGCACTCTCGAACTCCTTAGCAGGCGCTCTAAATCTTGTGATAAAGTAGCTTATTACTATTGTATTCCTTGCTAAGAGCTGGTTTAATAGTGGATAGGGTCTTAAATAGGATTTCGAGGTTCTTAGCGACGGATTTCTTAGGGTTTTTATATATAAGGTTAGGTAATATAGTATTATCCTAAAGGTTCTTATTAGTGATGTGAAATTCCTTAGTTTTGAAGTACTCTTTTATTTGGGTAACTATCTCGTAGTAGAGGGGCTGGGGGTAAATAGGGGTAATATACTGAAAGTAGTACTCTTAAGTATTACCTTTTAATATAAGGGAAAACGCTTTAGTATACTATCGTGTATTGATACTAGCTTTAGCGTAATGATCCTTAAAAACTAATAATTTGGAATCTAAAACGTCTAACTTGCTGCTACTATACTCAAGGTTATTATTATTATAAAACTTAGTGAGACTCTTAAGTCAATGGGATATGGGGGTATTGTTAGGTAAGAATAGGAGCTAGCGGGCTTAGTAGTTGCGTAGAGGAGGGTTCTAGTTAGTAGATATGCTAAAATTGAGGTTAAAATTAATATCTCAGGTATTGTTTTTGCAGTTTTAACTAGATAAAAACGGCGGGAAGCCTTGCTAAGGGGGCTGAGAAGGGGGTAACTAGGCAGGAGGTAGCTATTTTAGAGAGATAAGCATAGTGGAGGGCTTTTAAGCAGGCGCAGGCGGCGCGGAGTTAACAGCAGGGGCTAAAGGCTAAATAGGGGGGGTAGTAATACGGGGTCTTATAGGGGTTTTAATAATAGGAATAATTGGGGTATCTATCTCTTAGGTGATTTTATTATAGAGGGTAAGCTCCTATGTATAATAAGTTAAAAACGTTGGATATTGCGATTTGATAGCTTTGAAGTTTTTGCTAGTCTAGATGTGGAAGATAGGCTATTAGAGGATGCTGGCAATATTATCTTTGATGCAGCTATAATTATAAGGGATATATATACCGTTACTAATTAGTACCTTATAAAGGGCCTTAGTAGTGTTATTATTAATATAGGTAAAGATCCTAGTAATATCTTAAAAGTCCTCCTTAAAGTCGGCCTAGAGCTATTAACCCTAGACGTAGTGCTTGAGGTACTTACTAGTATAGTAAGTGATATAAGTGGCGATCTTAGATAGGTTAGTCTCTTCTAGGTTAAAATAGGTAACTTAGCTATATATATTGTAGTTAATGAGGGCTTCGAAATTACTAGGGATAGGGATTACTAATTAATAATAAGGTTATTGAGGGGAAGGAGGGGCAGAAGGTATAGGGGATATATTATTAGCTATTAGGAAGATTTGAAAACCACGTTTAGAAGTTGGGGATAAGAGGGTTTATAGGCTGATATTAGCGTCTTATATATAGGTTATCCACCCGAAGCTGCATCTTTGGGTCGTAGTCCATATATTAAACGACTTATAGATGCTACTACTAATCTTCTTCTTACTAATAGACCTTCCTATAGTAGTCTTCCTAAGTAGGGCTTCCTAAAGAGGGCACTTCCTGTGAGGGGCTTCCTGAAAAGGGGATTTTATCTTCCTAAAGAGGCTTCCTAAATAGGGGATCTTACTTCCTAAAGAGGACGTCCTAAAGAGGGAATTGTTGAAGGTCTTAAGGGGTTGTTGAAGGTCTTAGTCGTGAAGTAGTCTTATAGAAGAAGGGATTTAATAGATAGATAGATATAAGGAGGGGATTATAATAGAATAATTTGAGTAGTCTTCTAAAGAAGACTTAGCTTAGCTATTTCACTAGGGAAAAATAGGTGCTATTAATAAGTTATTAATTAATAGTACTACTAGACCTTTACTACTAGTGAGGTATTATTTTCCTAAAGATACTAATACCCCGCTGAAACCTAAATTCAGTCAACATAATAACAAGAGGGTAAAGAATTTAATAGAAGACTAGCAGGCTAGTAAGCTAATAACGCCTCAAATATAGGTCGACTACCCTAGGCTGTAGCTTTGGGGCATAGTCCGTTCGTTAGGCGAATTACTACTAATAGACTTATTATCTAGTCTTCTAAAAGGGTAAGAGGGGGGGGGGTTAAAAGTAATGAAAAATAGTAAAAAGAGGCTGACGGAGGAAGAGTTCTTAATGCTGGAAAAGGTTGTAGATAGGAAGAAGTTTGAAGAGGAGTGGGTAGTAGAGAGGGTATTTGAGGAGGGGGGGGAGGGGGCTATTATTATTATTATTAAATAGGCCAAAAAGATATAGTCTAAAGAGATAGCTAAAAGAGGGCTTAAAAAGAGCCTTTTGTGCGTATTAAAATAAATAAATCTAATAGGGCAAAATAGGGGGGGTGGGTTATAGCTAAATAGCTTAAAAGAGGGCTTAAATGAAGCTTTTTAAGTGTAGCAGAATAAATAAACTAAATAAATCCAATATGAGGCTGAAATGACTTATTTTATGCGGGCAGTTGGGGCTCACTGCGGTTTGAGAAGGCGCGTTTATAGCAGCAAGTTGGCATAGCTACTGCAATATCGATATAGTTACTAAAATAGCAGCAAAATAGCTAAAATAGCGGCCGGATAGTAATATTAAAAATCTTTATTTATAGGCTTAGGGCTTACTACTTATTATTATATCTAGAGGGTTTGAAGTAGTTAATTTTAATAGTAAAAGAAGAGTAAAGAAGGAATTCAAGGAGAGAGGTTTTGAGGGGAGATTTTGAGGTAGGTAGTAGAAGTTATAAAAGTAGGAAGGTTAGTAAAGTAGTAGGTAGTACTAAAAAAGGTCAAAATACGCTAAATTGACGCGGTTATTAAAAAAGATTATGTTATTTTGGCGTTTTAGCGTTTTAGCGGAGGAGTTATTTGTGGGAGGTTTTATGATAGTTTTAAAGATAGCAGAGGGTACTAAAAGAGAGTAAAGAAAGGTAACTACCTAAGGGCAAAAGAGGTTTTAAAGTAATGACTTTGCTAGCATAATGAGGTTATTACGGGAGGGGACTGCGGGACTTATTAAACAGTGGGGGATCAGAAACTTCACTTATAACGTTAATAAGAACTTTAGATATCGCTTTGAAATAAGAGGCTATAATAACGAGTTAAAGACTTAGGATTATTAAGTTTTCAAGGGATTTCTGCTGAAAAGAAGGTGCTAAAAAATAACAGCTTGCGGGATAAGCTGCAGCTATCATTAAACAGTGGGGGATCAGAAACTTCGCCCACAATACTAATAATAACTTCAAACAATATTTCAAAATAAGAGGCTACAATAACAAGCAAAGCTTAGGATTATTAAGTTTTAAACTATTATTTATAAGCATAATATTTAAAACAAGAGGCTATAATAATAAGTCTAGGGAGACTTAGGATCATTAGGTTTTAGATATTATCTCTTTAGTAGTCTATTTAACCTTACTAATCTGCAGTTATGTAGTTTTTAAGTAGTATAATAGTAAAGTTGACTACTAATTAGTATTAGTCTCATAAAGACTGGTACTAGAAGGTAGGGGATAAAATAGAACTTAAAAACAGTAGTAATATTAATAATATCTATTAAAAGAAGGTATCTAGAAGGGTAGCTAGGAAAAAGAGGACCAATATAGTAAACTAATTAGGTAAGTTATATAACTGAGGTCACGTAACTACTATGTTAGGTGACTGAGGTCATATAACTACTATAGTTGAATCCCGTTCCTGCCCGCTAGGCCACGGGCCCGACACTTAGGTTAGGTCCGGCTGGGCGAATATCCCAACAGATGCTTTATTTATTACCTCCTTAGCTAGTTACTGCTATAATTTAGCTTAAGAAACTTTTTTAGCTTTATTCTTATATTCAATAAATAGGTGTAATAAGTATTATTTAGCTATATATTCCTCTAGATACTTAGTAGTATATAGGACCTTCTCTATATCTAGTGTGATTTTTCTCATAATAAATTACTCTCTAATAAAAATATAAACATATTATAGTTAGTTTACGTACCCTCCTTATACCTTAGAGGTAGGAAATATTTCCCCTAAAGTTTAGAGTAATACTCTTTTAGATTTAGAGTTATTAATTACTACTAGTTAAGTAATAAGGGTTATCTATTAAAGTTAATAGTTAATTAGGTCTTCATATTTCTAGGTAGTAATATGTATATTTTATTTAAGCTTTTCTTTATCTTTTTAGATAAGTTAGTTTAAATTAGCTTTATTCAGGTTGGTTTTATTTAGTTCTATAGATCAGTTGAACAGGTACAGAATCGATTAAGTTTGGCGGTTTTCTCCCGTGCAGAGATGAGAGTTGAGAACTCTTGCAATCATATGTTTTTATCTGGGTTATCAGGGATCATTAGGAGTCATGTGTATCAACTCATGAAGCTTACAATCGGGACAGCAGATAAGTGAAAGCTTCCCCGACGTTTGATTAGATGGACTATGTACTCAGCATACTTCCCAGAATAATACGTGTGTGCGGATGCCGTGCCCACAAACGTAAAGTACGATTTGAATTTATGTCTTGCGTCATTAATTAGCAGAATAAAACTGACTGGACCTCATTCGTGTTGAGCTCGGCTTCCAGGGCTTTTGCCTTCACGACTATGAAACACCAACTTCGTACTTGAGTCAGCCTTAAGGTGTTCACAAGGCGTGTACGAGACAAAGTTCAATACCCAAGCAGCAACATGTCAGCTAGTTTTCAGATTCGCTCAAACCTGAAAGCGACCGCTCGGCAAGTGGCTGACTTTGGCCCCGAGTATTGCTAATGGCGACGTCACAATTTGTTTGGATGCTTGCTGTGGTCTGTATCGATGGACTGCATTGCAGGAAGTCGAAGGAGGAACGAAGTTGATTGCTCTCGGCCGATCTAGGCTATAGTAACTAACAACCTCATAGGCACATCAAGAAAAGTTGGCTTCATCGAATTGGCAGCTCTTACCCAGAACAAAAAGATCGCAAGAGACATGTTATTTTTAAAATGAAGTTAATAGTCTAGCTGTAGTATGCAGCCATTTTGCCTGAACGGTTTGGGAAACTCAAGAAGCGTTATCAATGCGTCTTTCCAGACGCAAAGAGGTGCGATAAAAATCAAAAACATACAACATCGGGTATTTGCTGGTCGTCACCGACCCAACTACTAGTCCAACCCTCAAAGACCTTAGCTATGGCCGCTCAACTTCATAGGGTTGAGGTATGCCACCATCTCCAACAGACGAAGAGGGTCGTGAGCTTCGGAATAAAGTTCGCACGTACCGAACTGGTCAGCATATCAGTGATATTAGCACACCCAGATAGCTAAGCGACGCACACCACCACCACCACCACCACGCCCTGCATGCCCTGCCACGTCTTTTTTTTTCCTGTTTTTGAAAAGCTGAATCAGTATTCATGTCTCGTCAGGGTGTGGACTCCACTTCCACTCTGCCGTTGGCGCAAGCGAAAATGTCAGTCCGCCCGGTGCAATCTCCAGAAGCTACCTACGGAAATGCGCAAGACGTCACTCGGTTTGTAGCTCCCAAGCCCGACCTGGTTTTGCAGGTCGTAGTTGTCGAGTGATCGATGAGTGAGCCCGCTGCCTAGCCGGGCTATGCGAGCATATCAGCAGGCCAGCAGTTCAGTCACATCTTCGGGCGGGACGAACTCATCAACACACAGTGGCGATGGGAGAGAAGACGCAGCGAAAGCATCCACGAATATCTGTGGTTAATGCTGGGGCGCTGCAGCTAGAATAGGCTGCTACCAGTAAAGCGGACAGAGACTGACTGGGCTGTGTCATAGGCGGCGGCAATCGATCCAGTAAAGCAAAAATTACAGGGTATCAGCATTCCTCTAATTAGTACCAGGTGGGCCAGGTCATAGCCATCCTTAGTGGTAACAGAGCTGAGATACACTGTGGCCCGCAGAGACATAGAGCCTTAAGGTTACTGGCAACAGGCCGTCTCACTGGGCACTACCCCTCTGTGGCCTGTATTTCAAAAATTGCGAAGTTACCAGCACACGGTCTTTAGCACCGCCTACCTTGCCGGGAATAGCACCTCAGCATCTTAGGGTCCGGGAACCGTCTGGTTACTAGCACAGGGTCTCAGAGGCCAGCCAGGTTACCAATAGGAGGGTGTCGTCATTTTATTGGTGCTACCAGTCAAGCAACTAACGCCTCGCTGTTATGACGGTAACAGCAGAGAACGTATTCCGCGTTACTAGCAGTCGGACCAACACTAATTGCCATTGCTGCCAGTATTTGACTCGCACATTCGTGCTGCTAGGTTACTGGTAAGGCCGGCATCTGCAGCGCCAATTTGGAATCCGGCGCTGGTCGGAAATTTGTGGGACTCTACGCGCCCAGAAGTAGCCGGCCGCCGAGGAAGGGGCCGTAAGCCGGCTGGCGCTTATGGGCCGGCACTGCCCGGTTCCGTCGGCTATTCGGCGCTTACATCTTCACTGACGCAGCTTGAACTTTCCTTAAACTAAGTTCCAGAATCCAAGAAACAACCAAACAGGATTCTACCCTCACAAAGATACGCATTTCCTTCGTCGGAAAAAGTGCTAAAATGGACGTAAGGATCCTCTCCAATCGAAGAAAAAAAGATGAAGGATCACCAAATCAGAATGCATCAGGACGCCCCTAAACCCTCAGCCAGTACCGCAGCGGTGTCCAGCGAGCGCCTACGTAAAGAGAGCAAGAGAAAGGGGACTTTATTTTCTCACCGGAAGAAGGCGTTCTTCCAAAAAGCAGATCGGATATTCCAGGACTGCGATGCCAAGGTTTACACATTTATCGAGCGCAAGGGGCGTATTTGGATCTATACCAGCCATCCATCTGACGACACATTACCTCGAAGCCAGGCGTCGTTGGTACGTGCCGTCTCTCTTTATGAAAGATACAACTGCTCACATGACAAAGCGCAAACAATACCCTTTGCCTGTGGTATGCACGCCAGGCAAGGATCGCCTGAAGGCGCTGGATGAACTCCTAGATGACTTTGGAGAGGTTGAAAAATAACTTGGTTGCGGGCTATGTAACAATGGCTGTAGCATGCTTATTCTCAACGGCTTTTTTCAGTACATCCAAAAGTAGCTATTTAAACAAGAAGGACTGGAAGTGTTTCCTTGCCTCTGAGTCATCCCACTCAACTAAGACTCTCTCTTTGGATTCTTCCATCTTGATATGCACCAGTAGCTCCATTGCGGACTGTTCCTGTGCGCTGAGGAGGTGCACCCTCGTCTTCCACAGTTGTTCCGCAGGGACGTCCTGGCAACACGCTCCGAAGAACATCCTGTCTAAGAACTTCCAGTAGATAGCATCGAATGCTAGGTTCTTCCTTGCTGCGTAATCAAGCCAGAAGCGTCCAGTCTCCCAACTATCTCGCATATACGCTGAGAGGAGGAAGGCTCCTGGTTCCATCTCTTTCTCCACCTCCTCCATAGCAGATAACCATACTATCAGGCGGTTTTCATACACAATCGCCCAATCATCAATACCACCCTCCCAAGTTTCTGGCGAGTCGAGCAGCAGCCACCATGGAGAATCCAAGAGGAACTGCGTAGGCCCAATATAAGCAAACTCCCAATCAATAGCACCCAGAATATCATGCTTATCGTTAATAAGAACATTTCCCGGCCGAAAGTCATCGCACCAAAGACGGAAGCAGCCCGTTGTATCCGGCATCGTCAACCGCGCACGGGTTTCCTTACTAACAGCAGACCAATCGTCCTCGACAAATCCAAATCTTGATAGTCGACCTTCTTTAGCCAACCTGCGAAATAGCTGACGTGCGACGTATTTGTTCCTGCAGTCGTCGGCCGAAGATATAATATCGTTGTGTTGGAAGATGAGCGTTGCGAGTTGCATCTCTGCCAGGACTGTGAGCCACTCATCAGAGCTTCCGTATGTGGTGCCTTTGGGCGGAAATATTGCCTCGGGAATGTTAGAAAGATGGACCATGTTTCTCATCGTAAGAGTGATCGGTCTTCCTGCCACGCAAAAAACTCCCGGTCTTGTCTCAACGAGGGCTCCAATTCGTGGGAACGTGGGCTGCGCGAGCTGCAAAACGTATCTTGCCATTGGGATGTAAAGGCTTTTGAGTTTGCTGTTCGAGAGGTTCAGGTTCAATACAAATGTCTCCTCGGAGGTCTGGCAGGGAGCCTGCATAGCCTGACTCAAGGTTTTTCGGGTCCCGAGGTCTTCGATGATCATGTACGGACCAATACCTGTCGCGGTGCCATGGTGAAGAATTTTTGGGACTTTGATATCGGTATGAGAGGTGACACAGCCTGCTGTCGCTGCCTCTGCGAGCATTTTCTCTTCGGGGAAAATAGTTTGGCCGGGACAGGGCATTCGCAGAAGAATCTTCGTGGGAGTCCCTTCAAAGTGAAACGGGTATAGGATGTGGAAACCACCAAAGACCAATGGAGTTACTAAGGTGGCAGGCTTTGCCAGCACCTCTGTAACCAGAGATTCGATTTTCCGACACTGCGATGAGCGTCGAGCTTCCCTCGTTGCTTCCTCCCACAGTGCATCGCTCCGATCCCATGCGAGATTGTCAGGGTCTTGGCGGTTCTCCATGCCGAACTTCGGGAGGTGGTGAACCAACCTCGTCGGTGGAGAGGAAGAATAATGGCGAGTGAGAATCGGGGGACTAAGGCTGTGTGGATACTCCAGCTCACTGCCCAAAATCGTACGTAGCAGATTCAAACCAGTAAGTAAGCAGGAAGCACACCAGCTATCAACACCCACACAATCACCTATCACGCACTATCAGCATTCTTATCTTACCAATTCCGAGATGGACTAACTGTATATAGTATTGACCACAATTGCGTGCCAACGCCAGCATTACAACAAGACCAAGGGCCTTTTGCTTACTATAATGCGGGGTGAGCGGGGAAAGCGACCTTATTAGAGGGTCCATGCGTCCATTTCACATCATCACATGTAATCAGTGCCTCATGCTACCCCACTATTTTATGACACCTGCATGTATTGTCTCTGGTGCACAACCGTTGCTTCCGGAATAGTCTATCTACAGCTAATAGTCTCAGTAATATCATATGATGCTAGCTGTCTGTGTTGGTTACTTAGGATCATATCATTTAGGCTGTTGACTAAGACCTTCCTCATTGGCTTAAAGTAGAAGGATACATGTTCGTGTTCATACGTTCAAAAAGTCCTTCCTCACATCATCCTTTGCTCTAGATTTCAGTAGTTGAACAAAGGCTATGAAGACGCATCCCAAACGTGTTTAATGCTTTCTATCTCTCTGCATTATAATATTAATTAGCTCATACTAAGCTAATCTTAAGGAGCCTTTAACGTTCCAGATTAAACCTAGTAAGTGCCAATTTGGACATCACATTATACATCCTCATAACGTTTATATAGAGATATTCCTTCACTATGTCCGCCAGCCGAGACAGCCGAGACAGCGAGGGAAGATATCAGGATGATTGCGAGGATACTATGGTAGCTGCAGGCGATAGCAGCCGAGAGAAGCGTCTAAAAGCGAGGGAGGAACGAGAGAAACAGCAGAGGGAAGAGGAGGAAAGGAGAGAGGAGGAAAGGAGAGAGGAGGAAAGAAGGAGAGAGGAGGATAGACAAGTGGAAATCAAGCAGGCTATGTATAACGCAGGCGATTCTAGCCGTGAGAGGCGGAAGAAAAAATGAATAATTAAACCTGTTCTCTTAGCTTCAGCTTAAGACTTCAATCAACTTCCCGCTTAGATAAAAGCTTCCGGTATTAGTTCGAGTTTTAATGTTGTATAATCACTGGCTGGTCTGGCTGGTCTGGTTGGTCTGGCTGGTCCCACCAACAGAAAACAGTCAACTCGCCACGGTAGACCGTATGCGACATAGGAAAGGTCAGATTTTGGGCCAGAACAGCGGTGTGACTGATATCAGCAAATCAGCTAATTAGCAAGGCTAGCAAGGTTAGTAAGCTGAGGGCGGCCCAGGCTAATAGCTAAGGGCTAGTAACGTTAGCAATACTAGCAGTATAACCCTAGGATGTAGTTAAATCTAAGAAAGGAGTTTAGTTGCGACACGGGGTAGGTTAATATTCAGGTCGAGCTGGTGGCGTGATTGGAATTAGCAAATCAGCAAGCGGACCGCGAGGCATCCAAGGCTTATGAGACCAGCAAGGCCAGCAAAGCGGCAAGGGGTTCCCAACGCTAATATTAGTACGTATGGCACGTTTTATTACCTGCTGGTAGCGATTTTTCTCGCTTAAGAAACGTTATTGGCATGGCTGATATGAGAGGGAGTAAGCCCGATGTAATATCACTTGGGCGTTATAACTCCTGCCGTGTTGCTACTTGTGTATAAGGGTATGAGTATCCCTATTGTGCTTTCCTGTTGATACTGGCGAGCTACTTCTATTATATATACGCCTTATACTAGATCTATCTACTCCTCAGTTATTGCCTGTTATGATATTATATATTTGTGATAAAACCTAATACCCTTATACTAAGATGGTAATATGTGAGAACTCTTTTGATTTGTTGTTTTCTGAGCGCTCTTCCCGGTCTGGCGTAATTAATATGTTGTAAGATTGTGCTGTTGTTATACCTGTCTCGTCCTTTAGTGATGAGGATTGTGGTGCTTTTGTAGGTACTGTAAGAGGTGCTGAGGCCTTCGCCCAAAATAGCCCCAATGCACTCCAAAATTCAGAGAGCTATCTTCCTGTTATTATCGACTTGACATAGGATGATGATGAGGATGAAGTTGCTAACGACTATATATCACAGAATGGGACCTCTACTAGCCCTGATGGGATGGCGTATGATTCTAACTATGAGGGGGGCTATCTTACTGTAGAAGAAGATTTCGTTGTGAATGATATTGTGAAGGCGGAGGCAGAAAAGGCTATAGATTATATCTATTTCTCTTTATATAGGGATAAGGTTCTCTAACCACTGAAGCGTCGGGCTAATAGAGGGCTGCGTCTGAAACTATTAGCTTAACTGAAGCCCTAGGGGCGGAAATCTATCTCGAAACGACCTGGACGTAAAAGTTTAAAGATGTATAAGAGGCTGTTCTGTTCTGGTCTAGATACTGAGTTGGCCGTGCAGGTAGAGGAAATTCGTATTGAGGATGGCTTATAATATAGCGCGTTTCGTTGGGAATGCCCACGCAGAATAGGCTAGACCTAACCGCGCTAGTGGATAGGAATTTATCTAGGCACGATAAGTAGTAGTAATAGGTTCTATGGGGAGGCACTATTGATATTAGCGGGTTTTAATAAGATATGTGCCGATATGCGCGTTAATAGCGAGTGGTTACTAATTGAGGTTTCCTGGAATACTAAGTTGGAAGTATTTAAAGGGCCCGCACCTAAAGATATGCTCCTATATATTGAACCTAACGTAATAATAGACGTTATAGTGGATATAACGTCCCACACCTACTTCTAGACCACCCCCACATCCGGACCACCTCAAACTACCTCATTAAAAATGCATACCGCTACTTTCAAACTTAAATAATATCACCATTCTTTATCTAATTATTACCAGATTTTCTATAAAGCATAATAACTACTAGATAGCTTATTATACCGAAGTTGAAGTTTCTCAGGCAATTGAGGCTATCGCAGCTGGTACTAGCCTATGAAAAGCTTTATTATAGTATGGTATGCTAAAGACCACTCTACTACGTCGAATTCAAGGGGCCCAGCCACGAGATCTTACCTTTTCGGATCTATAAAGGCTCTCTATAGCCTAGGAAAGTTATCTAGCTAAATAGGTTCAAATCCAGGCTGCCCTAGGCCTACCTCCAACCTATTAGCAGATTAAGGATTTTACTATACGTATCCTATAGGTCTATAGAGACTCCTAGCCTCTTGGAAAGAACTGGGTGCAGTCTTTTATTAAGAGAAACCTATCTGTAAGGGTCTAAAGAAGTAGAGCAATCAATTCCCAGCGCATTAATAGAGACTCAACTAATATAATCAGGCAATAGTTTAAATACCTCGCTATATCTAAAATTATAGCTATTAAGGCCTCTAATTAATATAATATAGATAAGACTAGTATTCTAGAAGGTAGAGGATTAAATAGGCTTATTCTTAGATTATTAGAAACTTAATCTATCTATAAGAAATAGCCTAGATTGCATGCTTAAATATCTCTAATTAAGTATATCTCTATAACTAGTAAGGCACTACCTCTACTTATTATATGTAAGGGTAAGAATATCTAGTAGCAGTAGTTCCCTCTAGATCTAATGCTATATAACTCCTAGAAGTTTATAGCAATAGAAAATAGGTGGACTTCTAACTCTATAGCTATTAAATAGTTAATAGAGGTCTTTATCCCTTTAACCTAGCCAGGAGACCCCTCAGAGGTTAGATTATTAATCTTAGATAGTTATAGAAGCTATAAGACTACTAATTTTATATATATATACTTTAGAAATAAGATATACTTACTATTCTTACTAGTATATATATTATATATCCTCTAGCTACTTAATTAGTTAGTTTTTAGGCCCCTTAAGGCAGCATATAAGAAGGAGCTTGGATTACTAGCTAAATAGGATGCTAGTATAGTTATAAGTAAGAGGAATTTTATTATTTACTATAGCAAGGCATATAAGGCAGCCCTAATAAGCAAGAATATTATTAGTAGCTAGAAATAAACTAGTTTATAGCCTTTTAGTATAGCTAGACCCCTCATAAGCCCTCTACTACTTAAGAATATATTCACCCCTACTAAACTAGCTAGTTAGGTCGATAAAGGGCTCTCTAATAGTAAGATAAGCGAAAAATAGGCAGCAGATATATTAGTAGTCCCTTAGTTAACCCCTAAGAAGAGGGATAAGCTTTAGGATTAGTTCAACCTATTCAACAAGCTGGATAACAATAAGCATACGCAGCGCCTACTTTTTCAGAAGGTTCAAAAGGGCTTTAATAAGAAGGCATACTAACTAGTAGTAGCCTAGCGAAAGATTAAGGCACTATAAGTAGAGGTTAATACTAGTAGGGCTAGGAAACGCAAGAAGGTTAAAATAAGCCTAAATTCGAAGTTTGCTAATATTAAGGCTATTTAGAGCGCTTAAATCGAGGCGGGCGAACTTAAAAATAGTATAGATAAATCTAGCGAGTCTAAAAACCCTAGTAATAGCGAAAGTTATATCATCGTGGCATCATAATACATATAAAAAGTAGTTGAAGTTGATGTGTATTAATGTGAGGGCATCAAAAATAGGTGGTCCGGAAGTGGGGGTGGTCCGAAAGTAGGTGTGGGACGTTATATAGTATATATTACGGCTTTACTATAGATACTATTACTTAGAAAAGAATAATTAGTAATTTAGCGCGTGCAATACTCTTTGCTAGAAATATGAATCTTATGTGGCGTTGCGTAATGCTGTTAGTCTGTTAATGTGATTATTATCCCTTAGCCTTTGGATGAAAGGAAAGTGGTATGGGAACTATCCTGAGCTAATAGTATGCAGTTGCGAATATGGAGCGAGGTTTTTACTTCTGCACGCATGACTCAGAGTTGTCTCGGCGCGCTGTCACTAGAGCCCCACATCAGAGGCAGCTGAAGCGCTGACACGGCCCCACTCATATATGCGCCCCGTAGGCACCGAAGCGCCCGTTATTAGGGAAGCGGTTCTATACCTGCTAGGAACTGTCGAACTGGGCGTACGCCGATGGGCGTATGCCGATTTGACCCGAAATCCGTCCCAACTGATAGCTGGATTGTGGGTACCTGTATCTAGTAGAGATTTTAGTGGAGACCTTTATACCTTAGAATGAACGAAATATATATACCGAATTTTACCCAATTGACGCGTTAAGGTCCAACAATTAAGAGTCTCATACGCATCATTACCCGATTTTGAAGCTATTGCGAGCGGACAACGCGTCAAATTGCACCTACTCTTCGCTGCCCTCTGAAGGCCTACAATGCCTCCCAATATATCTAAGCCCTCTGCTGATGAGGCTATCACAAAGATCCAGCTAAATAGTCTAAAGGATTAGATATCATAGATTAATCAGCTAGAGGCTCACGCCTCTAGAGTCGAATTATAGCACTATATTAATCCAAATAAGACCAACAAGCTATTACTTAGTAACGCTATCACAAAACCCAACCTTCTAGATATAAGGCTTATTATTAGGGCCTACCTAAGTACTTATACTAACTTAGCAACCCCTACTAACAAAGAGAATACTATTTATAACTTTAAAGAGAAGGAGATAAAGTTCTATAATACTATAATAACCTGATATATAGAGGAGAAGAAGATATACTCTAAGCATATTAAAAACGTCGCTACAATACAGGACTAGATATCTAATACTATCTATCGCTAATACCTCAAGACGTGCTGCTTAATAAAAGAAGATATCGCTACTTAGATATTAAAGCTCTAGGCCCGAGTTAGTAGCTTAGTTATTAATTGAAAAAAGGCTATAGTATATAAGTATAAAGATATCCTTTTAAATAGGAAAAATCGAACTATTACTATATAAGAAGAGATCACCCTTTAGGTTCAGCAATAGGATATAGCTATCTTTAAAGGCTAAGCAGCAAAAGTCCCTTAAATAGAGTAGTTAAGCTTATAGCTTGATAACTACTATAGGGTTTTAAGTAACTCTTCTTTAGCTACCTGGATTAGAGGTTATTAAGCCCTCATGGGCGTAAAGGCTAATAAAGACAAGCTTGAGGCTAGTAATATCCTCCTGGCTACCCGTGAAGC
This sequence comes from Colletotrichum euphorbiae, assembly GCA_037178605.1. Taxonomy (NCBI): domain Eukaryota; kingdom Fungi; phylum Ascomycota; class Sordariomycetes; order Glomerellales; family Glomerellaceae; genus Colletotrichum; species Colletotrichum euphorbiae. The sequence continues at coordinate 180,719 of JAXCEF010000041.1, read as the reverse complement.
TATTTAGCGACTTGCGGATATAGCCTTTAGAAGCAAGCCTAGGAGGGGGGTATTTAGACCCACAACTATAGAGAACAACGAGAACAAGTATTAGCAAAGAGGAGGAGGCCATAAGCATAAGGCTAGCAGCCAACAAGACTTATACAATAAGAAGCCTCACTAAAACGACTGCAGTAACAATAAATAGTATACTCTCTACTACTATAAGGAATATACCCTCCAGCACTACTACATCGCCTTTCTAGAAGACCAGCCTAAATAGTTTAATATTAATAAGAACCTTATTAACTATATCCTTAAGAGGATCTAGCTAGGTAATAATCTAGTAGAGGAATTCAAAAAGGTAAAGACTTATCAATTAGGTTAATAACTATATAGTAGCTATAATAGTAGATATAGGGGGACTATTATAGCAATTTATAAAGTTTAATACTCCCTCTCTTCCTCAGTCCTACTCAATACTAGAGCGATAATACACATATTTAATAACCTCTCACAATTTATTAACTTTTAATTAGCCTCTTACGATAATTTTATTATTGCTAGGACCTTAAGAGCTGCTATTAATAGCTAGGGGTCTATAGACCTTCACCTTTAAGGCCCTAGAGGGCTACTAATAACCCTTCAACTTAATAATATAGCGTATTACAAAAATCTTACTACTAGCCTCATATCTATATGACTACTTTAAAAGAAGAGTATATAGTGAGATATAAGACCTAGCGACCCTGATTAAAACTACCTCTAATAAAGAGATTACACCTATATAGCGGAGATATTTAATATTAACTAATAGCATCTACTTGAGTATCGTCTACATAAGGGGGCGAGTATCCCTATAGGGTTTGTAGTAATAGCTACTAATAGCTATAAATCTACTACCCCTCCAGATAAGATGTATAAACGCCCTCTTCGCCAAAAGTACGATTCTTTGACTATTTGCAGACCTCTTCGAGGTTTAATATTATTATAGCATTAACGTATTAGCTATTGCGGACTAGAACCCTTATAATAGCTACCTAAGGCCACAAGAGGTATTCATATCAACAACGACAATAAGCCTATTAAGACTATCAAGTGCAACTCTTGCGCTATAGCGAAGATAATAAGACAAGTCTACTAAGCCCTAAGAGAGTTAGTAATATCATTAAAACCTAGCGAAAGAATCGCTATTAACTTCCACAACTATAATAAGGGATATAGAGGGTATATATCAGCAGCTATTATAGCAGATAGAGCCTTAGGCTTCGCCTAGGACTTCTACCTAGCTAACTAAACAAGTAAATCCCTCATCTAAGTAGTAGATAAAGTTATATTAACAATTAATATATAATATAAAACCAAGGTCCAAGTTATTGAGGCTAATAATGAGATCCTTTAACACCTAAGAGTTATAGCAAGGCTTGAAAACAAGGGTATTCAAATAGAGCTATCCGCTCCAAATACGCAAGCCTAAAATAGAGGCGCTAAAAGGATTACTGCTATTATTAAGCAAAAATCCCGCTCCCTACAACTCTCAGCCTCACTACTTATAGTGCTATGGCTCGAAATTATGAAAGCTGCTACCTATCTATATAACTAAACGCCACAAAAATAGCAAAAAGGCTAGAAGACGCCTCATAAGATACTTCATAAAACATTAAAAGAGGGTTTTGCAGTACCTAACCTAACCCATCTTCGATCATATAGTAGCAAGTCTTTCGTAATGACTTTATACGCCTAACTTTATTAAAATTAACGCTACCAACTAGCTACAAAAGCCTAGATCAGCTACCTCATTAGTTATACTACCTCAAATAGCTATAGGATTTAGAACCCTCTAAAAGGAGAGGTTATCACTACTTGAGACGTCCTTTTCAATAACGAGGCTATTTTTAATAGCTAAATAGATACCCGCCATAGTAACTTCAAAGATATAACCCTAGAGGAGATCCAAAATCACTATACTACGCTCCTCAACCTAAGAACTACTATTAAGAGCAACTCTAAAGCTATCGCAAACCTAAATAATAACCCACAATATATAGAAGATGAAAATAACTAAATAAATAGTAAAGTATTAGCACTAGAGCTAGGTTATAGCTATTGTTAAATAAGATTTACTCTACTACTAACTCCCCCATAGTCCCCCAAATTAATATTCTTCTAAGCACTTGAGGAAGGTATTTATGCTAACCTTAACGTGAGGGGGCATATCTTAGTAGTTTCTAATAATACTAACCTAAGTTCAGACTTCTATTTAAAAGTTAGAGTCACCACGAGGACTTTATATAAGGCGGTTTTCCTAAGCTATACTACTAATAAATCTCATATAAAGGTAAAACCTAGTAAACCTAATATATATTATATGCCTCATATATATAAAAGTAATAATAGTTAAAAGCCTTTAGCGTAGTCTAATTAGCCTATCAACCCTTTAATAAGCAGGTTATATAACCTTACCCGGGATATTATTATAAGGCTACTATTCCTAGCCCCAGAAGTAATAACTTTAGAGATAAATCCAAAGTAGTAAAATACTTACTAGAAGTTATTACTAAAGTTACCCTCATTAATATATCAAAATATAAAATCACCCCATAGGGGCTAAGTTTATCTAGGCTGAAGAGAGTTATCTCTAGAGCTACTAAATATCCCAATCTTAGTTAATAGTATTGCGAAAGACTATAAAGGGTTAAAAGGTCCTTAGATACTACTATGTATATACCTATAAGCTAAATAAGTATAGCAAGCTTCTAAAAGTTAAGGCGAGACTTATAGTAAGAGGCGATCAATAGCCTCACAACCTTTGCAATATCTATACTACTATATTAGCTAGGATATCATTTAGAACCCTTATTACTATTACTAACTAATTTAATATAGATCTAATCTAATATAATGCTATTAATACCTTTATATATACTAACCTTAATAAAGAGGTCTATATAGAGATACCGCTAGGGTATTAAGAGCCTGGAAGAGTGCTCAGGCTGCTAAAGGCCCTATATAGGCTTTGTAGATCCCCTCTCTTATAGTAGCGACACCTCAAAAAGGGTCTAAATACCCTCAATTTTAAGCAGATACCTAGTAAAAACTACTATTAGCACTATAGCAAGGTCTTATTCTTCTTCTATATCAATAACTACATTATAGCATACCCCCCCAAAGATTACAGTTATACTACCTCGCTAATTAGATAACTATAGAAACAATACTATCTTAAGGGTAGTTAAGACCTATATTAGTTCCTAGGAATCAAAATCCTTTGAGATCATCTAAATAAGAGGCTATAGCTATTACAGTCAGTATTTATCATTAAGTTAATAAAACTACTAAATAACTACATTAATACTAACTTACAATATAATACCCCGATAGCTACTAAAGAGCTATTACTATATAAAGGGCAAGTAACACCTCAAGAGATTTAGCTATATTAACGAAAGGTTAGATTACTACTATATGCTACTATTATAACTAGACCTAATATCGCTTTTATAGTTAGTTATCTTATGAGATTTAACTAAAACCCTAGCCTAAAACACTACTAAGCTACTAATTAGGCTATATAATACCTACTAAAGATAAAAGGGCTCTACCTCAAGTATAGAGTAAAGGATACTAATAGGTTAGAGGTAGCCTTAGATACTAGCTTTACAGATAATTTGATAGATTGAAAGAGCTCTTAAGCCTTTATAATAAAGCTATTTAGAGGGATAATCGCTTAGAGGGCTAATAAACAACAGATAGTTATAGCTTCTACTATAGAAGCAGAGCTTTTAGCCCTATTGCAGGCTATAAAGGAAGGACTATTTGTAAGCCGGCTAATAACTGCCTTATAGGTGAGCCTCCCTTCTAGAGGAGAGCCTTCTTACGCAGTTGTAGTTAATTAGCCTCATGATAGCCTCAAGGTAGTTATCTAATATAATAATACCTAAATAATACGGCTAGTAACCTAAGAGATCATCTAACTATAAACTAATTTACGCTATATCAATATCCACAACTATTAGCTACAACAAGAGATTTAGGATAACCATATAGAGGTTATTTATACCTAATTAGCTGAAATAATAGCAGATAGGATAACAAAGGCCCTACTAGCTACCTCCTTCGCTACCTTCATTAGCTAACTTAACCTCGCAGATAAGAGCAACCTTCTTGCGGATAATAGGCGTACTAAATTAGAGGCTAAATAAGCTAAAATAGCTCTGTAAATAGCGTCACTTTTTCTTACCTACTGGGAGGTTTTAATAAGCATAACGGCAGCGATTTAAAGCAATAGATATACCCTCAAATAGGCTATATACAAAAGGGTCTATAAGTGGGGGATTTGAGATTTGCAAAAGGGGCTATTTTGGCTATTTTGGCTATTTGGGCCATTTGGGCTATTTTGGCCAGTTTGTCTAGTTTGGACCCTTTGGGCACTAACCTGAGGGGGCGTGTCGAACTGGGCGTATGCTGATGGGCGTATGCCGATTTGACCCGAAATCCGTCCCGACTGATAGCTGGATTGTGGGTACCTGTATCTAGCAGAGATTTTGGTGGAGACCTTTGTACCTCAGAACGAACGAAATATACAACCCGATTTTCACCCAATTGACGCGAAAAAGTCCGACAGGTGCATTCCGGCACGAAGTGCGCGGAATAGCGGATCTTTTGCGCATGTGGCGTAATTGGTTATTGTATCGCTGTAGCACACCACCTGAGCGTTATAGAAATATCTCTAGTGTGTTGCTCTGCTTGTGGTTGCTATTTGTGTGTTGGGAGTAGCTATTCCCTATTGTAACTAGTAAACTACAAAGTAGGTAAGTGAATCTCTCCTTATATACTTATGTCTTAGATAAAGCTATTACTTATTTTAACTTCTTAAGCCTGCCCGCTATAGCCTTGCTTAGGGCATATAGAGCGTGCAAAATCTTATAGTAGTGTTTAATATAACTACTCTATACTAATAGTCTATTAATAGGTTTAGACTTCTAGCTGAGGTAAGTATACTTAGGGCACTTAAGGGGCTAATTAAAGTCCTGCTATTTAATAGTATAAACTGCATGCGTATGCCTAGTTAGGTTCTTTTAATTAGCAAAAGTTTAATAGTTAAATGGATATCTAGAAAGTATTTGGTTTTTATTCTACTTACTTTCTATACCTAAAGGCTTAGGATCTTATTCTTCTTTATAATTACTATTATTATTTAATTGCTCTAGCGTGAGGTCTATTACTAATTGAGGGAGGCCCCATAAGTATATAGCGCTTATTAGTATAAAAGTATGAGGACGAGTTCTGATAGTATAGTTCCTCTAGCTGAGGAATCTGCTGATATAAGTAGCTGCCTTTAAGCTTTTAATATGGAATCGGCTTTTTATAGGCTCCCCGCCTCTATTAAGGTCGGCTGGGATAAATTAGTTAGCTGCTTATAATAAATTAGCTTTCTTAAAGTATTGCTGCCTCTTCTCCTCGATTGTGAGGAACTGGAGGTTGTCTTGAACTGCCTGGATCTCTCTTGTGATGCGCTTGGCCTGGGGGTTGTTGGTATTGATTATTTCTTGAAGTTTTTTGTATTTTGCTTGTAAATCCTAAATATTCTTGTGGCCCTCCTATTATCTTATTTCTATCTGAGAAATATAGATTGGGGCGTTTTTATCCCTTTAGAGGCTTAAGTTAGTAATTAAAGAGTATAGGCGATCTAGGTTCTTAAAGTTAGACTCTCGATTAAATATAACTTTTAGAAGATCCTTATTAATATTTATTAATTAATAGCTTAATTAGAAGATACTATTTAAGTAGCTTAAGATATAATTATATAGATATAGCTTTAGGCTCTCTATAGTTATTATTAGTTTATGCCCCTAGTAAGATAAATATTATTATTAATATACTATATATTCTACTAGCTGCGCCAACTCTTATTAAATATAGATATAGAGGATCTCTAATATTTATAATAAGGAGGATCTAATACTATATTTACTAAAAGAAGTAGTAGATATACTAATCATTAGATGTTTGAGGAGTTTATTCTTCTAGTAAAGAGAGATAAAGTCTACGCCCTTTAAGTTTAGTTACTAAAGTATCTCTTCTAGAGAAGCAAAAGGGGCTTTAAACGCATTTATTTAGAGAGCTTCTATAACTATAAGGCTAATTATATAAAGTAGAGGCTAAGGTATAATTGTGAGAGTAATAGCTACTCTAAACTATCATAAGATTAGTAAGAAGAGTTATTTAGTAAAGCTACTTATATATTATCCTATTTTCTTTTAATTGAGAAGCTTAACTACTTATTCTAATAGATTATAATTTTAGTAATTAACTTAGTTTTAGGTTTATTAGATAGATTCTATATAGTACCTATCTCAACTTACTATAGAGAAAGTCCTATAATAATCTCTAGCCTAAACCCGCTAAGACCTATAAGGAGTAGAGTAAGGTAGGTACTAACCCTTTAGCTTAGAGAATATCTAATATTATCTACACACCGCTACAATATATTGAGGTAGAGAGTTATATCCCCTGCTATTATTAGTACCTTTTTAAAGGATTAGTTTTAGTTAAGTTTAAGTTCTTTAACTAGCGTTTCCTAGATCTACTTAAACGTTATTAGATAATATACCTTATTAAAGCGCTAGTAGATATACTAGAAATATAGAGTAGATTAAACCTATTAATATAGCTTTATTTGCTTCTATATTATAAAAAGTAAGGCGTTATAAAGCTATATTTCTCAGATCCTTAACTCTTTTTTTCTATAGTATAGTCTTATCCGCCTATATAATAAGATTCTTCTAGATATATATTATAGCTATGCTAGGTTTTATATTATGGATCTACTACTATTCTTCCTCCTCATTCACTAATAGATATATATATTCTTTGCCTAATTCTATTATATAAGCTTAAGGGAAACCCCTAATAATATCTATAGCAGCTTTAGTAGTAAAGTATAGGTTGATCTAGACTTACTTAGGGTCTATATTAGATTCTTTAGTATAACTAGCTGCTAGTTATTAGTAATAGAAAGTCTTATGTATAGAAGAATTCTCATATTAGCTACTACTCCTATATATAATAATGCTAAATTTCTATCTTCAGTGTAACTTAGGCGTAGTCCTATAATAGCGTTTTAGATATCTTTATAAGGGTAGCTTAGGCTTATTACTTCTAAGATAATAGATTACTAGGTGGAGGCTATTCCTTAAACTTATCTAACTATATTCTATATCCTAATATTATTATAGTAGAAACTCTTTCTAGCTTAATAATACCTATTATAAGAGGTTAATAGAGAGAGAGGAATAGAGAAAAGCAAAAGTAGAGGGAAAGTAGTGATATTAGTAGGTAAGAGGTAGTAGAAACCTTATTTTCTAACTCTTAGAATTTATATTATATACTACTACCTACCTCTTTATATGTTATATACACGCCTCCCGGCCGGGAAGCTAGCCACTCAGGCTTCTAGGCTTATGGGCGCATAAAGTGGGTCACGGAGGCGGCCCCTGTTGCCGAACCGCACCCCCCGATGTGGGATCATGCCTCTATTTGGCATGATTAGTTATTGTTACGCTCTCCCACTACTAATCCAGCCCTCACTGGCTTAGCTATGGGAGAGCGGACGGGATCCCGAGTTCTCCAGTGGGTATGATCGTATGTAACATAGAATAACTTAATTTTGTATATATACCCCTCCCTTTGCCGCAGAGGGCAATTCTCCACCGCACTTATCCCTCAGATTAGTTCTTAGGGCTCTCTAAGGAGGTCGCTCCAGTTGAAGCTGAATTGGCGACTTTCCTTAGTTCCTTAGACTTAGAGTACTTTGATATTTATTTACTACATCTGTGTAGTTCGACCGTATCAGAAGCTGCTATTCTGATGTAGACAATCGCAGAGAGCTTTTGCAAAGCGGATCATCACTGATCAGGCACTCCGCGTCACGAAGGATAGGAATGATGTTACTACGTTCGAGAATACGGAAGCGCCTGTGATTGATCTGACTAGGAAGAACCTTCATCAAGAGTCAAGATGATCTGGGCTACCTTAGACTCAAAAGAGTTATTAAGCAAGAGAACTCGAAAAAGACACAACGAAGAGCCATGACTGCTCGCCGATATGCTATGAAAAGCTTGGCGCCTGGAACATTACACAAGACCTGTCTCTTCTCTGAGCGACGATCGGCATCGATTCGCCATTCTGCTTATTTGACAGCCAGATTCTGCAAGTTAGACAGCTCAAAGCCTACACATGTGACATGTGCTACTTATATCCTGTATGATATTCGGCAGCAGAAGATGGTAGTTGTGAGAACAAGATCCTGGTCAGATGCCAAATTCGTCACGAGGGGTCTTCGCTGTCACGCCGTCACACAAGGCTAGACAGCAACCGGGATATCAACTCATGATTCATCAGCGCATTTTTCGTGCAGTCTCAACTTGATTGCGATTTAGATCGAAATCCTGCAGGTTGCCGTGTGTTTGAGAAGCCATCCCAAGAGATGAGCGGTTTTGGGAATGGACGTTCCGTCCACACGGGAACCCGCACGGACGCGGCGCCAAGATCGGGGGACTCTTTTTGGTCAACTGACAAAAACAGTCGCTTCACAGGATTCTGTGGCTGCAGAAAAGGCCCGACTTGGTTCAGGCGGTGACTTTTCTGGAGCAAAGAGAGTGACAAGATCATGAGAGGGGATGCCAAAGCTTTGATGTGCCTTTATTTCGCCGAACTGACTATGCCACACTAATAACGTTTGATAGGAATCCTTGATCGTGATAAACGACAACGGGACTCTTCGTGTTTGCAAGTTACGTTGCAAAGCCTCAAAATTGTGATGCGCGGGTCGCGAAGGCCTGTGGGGTGTTGCTGATGACTCGATGCGTCGCGGAAACCAGTAGGTCGGAAAACCACGCCGAGTTGCCGCTTTCTTCCGGATTCGGTTCGAGAGACGCTGTAAAGCACTGGAAAGTTTCGCCAACAAAGCCTTGGACTAGCAAAACCACCGCGCTTCCTTCCGTCTTTCCCGTGCATGAGGAAAACGGGTTTCATCCTTGAGCGCCACTTCTTTGGAAACCTCGGCTGAGAGACCCCCATCACCTGATCTCACCCGGCTGATAGGGCTAACAAGATCGAACCACGAATGTCAGCATCTTGTTCAACGAGATCTGGAGTTGATCAAGCGCTGTGAGGCTGCAAAATGCCATGAGGAAGTCCACACAGTCCAGCCGAAATCATCAACCCCGAATCAGGCAATTTCGAGGTTCCACTCTGACGAGATCATAAGTAAAGTCATATAAGTTCCAACGACCATGGTTTGGCTGGTCAGAGGTCTGAAAGCTAGCCCATCGGCGGTCCCATCTCGCGTAACACTAGGTCGGGGCCAGATGACAAAAGGCAATTTTTAGAGTGTTGCACATGTCCTGTCCACGCGGAAAACAGTATGTCTCGAAAGCTTCCGGGACAGGTTCAGATGAACCACAGACTGGTCTAGGCGTCGCCGCGTCGCTCTTTTCGTTCGCATGATACGCGCCCAATCCCGCCCAGCCCAGCCAGCCCATCCTGACACCACGGATTCAAACGGTGCGGGAATGCGGGGCCGCGCGGCCCGTGCAACAAAACCTACCGGCACGGGCTGGCTGTGCAAGAACTACGGGCGACGGCGTCATGTCCTGGTATTACATTATTGAATATATCTCCTGGGATGGATCGCCGTCTTTCTTCTCTCCGGGCTGGGAGCCAGTGTGTTTGCACAAAACATGCCTATCTGAGCGATTGGTCTAATCCCAACAAACCGAAGGTCAGTGTCTAAAGAAACTTCCGATTCAGGGGTAAACGAAGAAGAAAGACAGAGAATGATCCCACCAGCTCCCATTGGTCGCAACCCCGCACGCCAGAGAAGCAGCACAAACTTGGCCACGGGGGTGAACGAGGTCTTGTCCCAGCTTGACGGGATGGATGATCGAGGCATAATAAACAACCTTGACGCCAGCCTTCGGAAGTTGGCTTTGTGTCATGATTAACTAGCGGAAAGGGAGCGTCGATCGCGGGCGGAACATATTTCATCCCCCGGGGCGGAAGTGCGCCGGCGGACTGTCACCCGGGATTGGTCTGGACCGGTGCAACTGGCAAGAGAGGGCCTGGACCGCCCTGCACGGACGGCCCCACTTACATCCCTTCCATTTACCGGCAGCAAGACTAAACATGTAAACCACGTATCCATCAACTAAGAAACCCACCTCGATGGCGCTTGAGTGACATAATCATAATCTGGTAGGGCTACTCCCTTGTTCCTGAAGCACACAGAGACAAGCCATCAAAAACCAAGATTCGACCTCCCTAATGAAATCCTACGTCCGATCCCGGTTCTACCCCCCTCGACTGATCCTTCGCTTGAGGTGCCGTGTTTGTTGATTGTCGTTGGCCCATGTGGAGGCCGCTAGAAACCCTTCCCCCCCATCTCTGCTCAGCGCTTCTGAGGTGCATGGGAGGGGGGTACGTAAGGCATTTTGCTTCTCCAGAGGAAGCCGGAGAGCCAATATGGTGAGACGCCACGTCTTCCGCTTGATGATTTTGAGGCGGAGGGCTCGCATACGGGAGATCACCGCTCGTCTCGTGTTGAATGGTGCAGCGGCAAAAGCTGACCCTCACGAGAACTGGGCCTCGTCTTGCGTGTGCGCGTGTAATGTGTTGCAAACTGAAATGCAAATATCATGACCCGATCCGCCTCCGTGTCCAACACTCTTTGCTTTTCCTTTTCAAGATACATCTTTCGTTCTTTACCGGCTCTGTCACTCTTTTCCAACACCCTACGGGTTATTGTCGACGCTCTTTGGCGGGATCCATCCTCCGTTCATTCATTACAGCAACAACAACCTTCTTCACAACTGAATCCCGGTGATTTCAACTCCCTTCCAAATCAGTCAAAATGCGTTTCTCCGCTGTCGTGGTCGCCACTATAGCTTCCAACGCCGCCGCGTTCGGCGCCTACCGCCAGGCCAGCGGCTGGGGTGGATGGGGTAACTTCGGTGGCTGGAAGGGCCAGGTCTCCACCCACACCATCCAGCCTACCGCCGTCCCGGTCCCCACCTCTTCGGCCGCTGCCGTCGTCCCGACCCCGACCGCCGCTTCTTCCTCCGGCTCCATCGACGCCGACCAGCAAAAAGCCCTCGATGCCCACAACGCCGCCCGCGCTGAGATCGGTGTTCCCGACCTCGTCTGGGACGCCACCCTCGCTTCCAACGCCCAGGAGTGGGCTGACCACCTGACCTCCGTCGGGTCCCTCACCCACTCCCAGACCAGCGACCAGGGCGAGAACCTGTACATGCAGTCCGGCGGCGACGCCCCCAACCTGAACGCCGCCAACGCCTGGCTCGGCGAGAAGTCCGAGTACAACGGCGAGACCATCTCCTCCACCAACTACATGAGCTTCGGTCACTACACCCAGGCTGTCTGGAATTCCACCACCAAGGTCGGCATGGCCATCGCCAACGACTCTAGCGGCGCCAACTACGTCGTTGCCCGCTACTCTCCCCCCGGCAACTAGTAAGTACCTTCCTGAATGACACCTCCATCGTCAAAGAGACCGTCCACTAACAGAGTCGCAGCATCGGCGAGAAGCCCTACTAAATCACTTCGACCGCATGAGAAACGCCACTGGAAGGGATTTGTTCGTGACGGGATCGTACAAGGCATGGCAACCTGTATTCTGGCTGGCTGGGCTGGGTCGAAACTGGTTTTCGACGAATCCAATTTCATATAACACAGAACTTTTCAATTCTTGGACATTGTTGGTGGGTTGAAATGAATTTCTTTCTTGGAGAAGCCATATCAGGCAATACCCAAACTCCAGGCTGGAGAAGACGGATTTCCTTGGTTGTTGCCTGTCGTGACTTGAGGCTGAACGCCGCATTACCTGATGAGAAATAGACAAAACTGCCTTATAAAGCTTCACGTCTTTTTGGTCTAAATGCGCTCTACGCGTTAGGTTCTGTTGTGACATGTGTGATGCCAATCTAACAAGCCGGCTTCCCCAACATACTGTATCAACCCCGCTGCCACACGAAACTGTGACATATGCATTGAATTGCTAAACAAACAAGCCGCAACGCTTTGGATTCATGTCCTTCAGCTCACATGCCAAGTCCACAAACTTGCGCCTAAAACAACTATTTCTCATAACCATTTCTTGTCGCTGAAGCAGAAGCGGCTTTACCTGATTCGTGTGCGAATAGATTAGGCACCACCTCTCCTCCGCCCAGTCCCAACCTGCTGCCAATGTCCTGACAAAGCTATTAGTTCTTACTGGAGATCTAACTCATGGGGCCCAAAGACTTCACATTGAACTCTCCTTCATCGTTGCGAACTAGCTCGGCGTATGGCTGGACTTCGAGCCTGTTTCCTCCGAGCAATCTCTGGATGAGGACCCAGATGCCCCGGCTCTAAAGAGGCTCCACGGCGGCACAATCGGTCTCTTCTAAGCCTTCTGGAAGTCGCCAGCCGTGACTCTGACGCGAGTCGGCTCGTCGGCCGTCCGCGTCCAGAATCGTCACGCGCTCCAGGTCCCGCAGATGGTGTAGATACCCCGAGCTAGCGCTGACTGTGCATACTGCGAAGGCAGTCGGAAAGTGCGGATGCCTCGGAGGCTGATTGCTCCCGTGGCTGATGGATGCTTCAAGCTGTATAGCAAACCCAGCGGGGTTCTGCACAGGGATATCCAAGGAAGCGGAGGACAACCGGGCTAAAAGATGTCGACCTCCGGGCATGTCCATGACGGGAAGCTGTTGTGCTGGTAGCGGCAAGGGGGCCTACCGATGGACATGGGAGGAAACCTTTGGCAGACTAGAGTCCGAACATCTCGGTTGACTCGTGCGATGTCGCCAAGAAGGGAGTTTCGATGTGAGGCCTGGGCCTGGCTCGCGATGCCCCAGCAATTCATAATGACACACTGTTGATGGAGCTCGTCGTCAACTTCGAGCTGCCGGGAAATTGGATCGGCTGATACAGCAGCGAAGACGTCGTTGGTTAATGAGTTGATGATGAGAACGAGGGTATTGTAAGGAAGAAGAGGTCGGCGGAGGGCTGTCTCTTGCGTTGGTTCGTTGCTGCCCACGGCATTTGTGGCTTTCATAAGAGGCCCGGCCATGCTTGCGATGCGGTTTGCGAAGAAAGCTTGCAGATGTCTTGTTCTGCAATGCCTCTATTTTTTGAGGAATTGAGAAGCAGAGCAATGAGGAATGGCTTTGTCCCCTTAAGATGCCAACATGTAGGCAGCCCACGATATATTATAGTTATTATTAGTATCACTCAGTATATAGATAGGTACAATCATACATAAAGGTAGGGGTCAAATTAATATTATGCAACAGTCTAAGTTGAGAGTATTACTAGGAGGGCTAGAGGGTGATGGTGTAGATAGGAGGCTTATATGCCACACCGCCCGGGCTATTCTGCTGCGCTACTTACGCCTGCGCCCTGCGGGCGCGCCAATACTCCCAATATCCCAATAGTTATAATTCCGCGGGAAGCCGTTCAGGAGGGATTCTTCTTGAGATGAGAAGGAGTTGATAGCTGACCCTTTGTCATCCCACAGCTGCCTGTTGTAACAGAGGAGTGAGTCCATGGCATGAGACGCTGATTCTAGATGCAGTCTTCTTCCACCTTTCATCTTGCAGCCGGGTCTCGCTCTGCCAAACCAGCTTTGTCAGTATTTCCAAGTTAGGTACCCAAAGGCCTCATACATTTCTTGCAGATGTTCCAATGCATGCATTACTCTTTGGCTGGTTGGGCTTCTCTTTATGAGCTTTCCAGCACAAATTCCCTGGGTGTGCGCCGATGGGAACAAAGAAGTGGTGCGGACGAATGGCTTTGATCAATGTCAGACACCGCTGCACTAAAGATGAGGCTGAGAAACTTACTTAATTCGACGGTGAGTAGGCCAGATCAAGGTTGAGAAGGGGGGGGGGGGGGGGGGGTTTATCATGGTCGGATCCCCAATAGCCAACATGAGTCAACTTCCCGTCCTACGTCCGAGGTCCATCCCTCATGAGATCTTCCTCCTCATTGTCGATGCCATCGTCGACGAAGCCGAAGCAAGAGCATACGCTTATCCGGCTACTTGGTGGCTTACCGTGTGGGTTGCCGACGAGACCGAGCAGTTCGCCGTGTTTCAGACCTACGAACGCCCAGGTTTGGCGCCCCGGGGTTTGGCCTCAAGCCTTGTCCGGAAGTTCGACCAACTCTCCAACATCTCCGGAGTCAGCCGCTCTGCCTTGAGGCTGGTCGAACGGAGGTTCTCCCGGCTTCCATCTTATTGCACCGTTGATGGGCCCGAAGATCGCCCTCCGCGGATGAGTCACGCGTGGGCACATCCCAAGGTCGACTTCTTCCATCCTGTCCCCGAGTGTCTCATTCGCACGCGGCTCAGGAGCACGTTCCGTCTCAACCAGGCCGTCAAGGACGCTCTCCTCCACCAGTCACCTCGGGGGAAGCAGACCATCGCCCACATCCAGAACGTCGTATTCGCACCGGTCTGGTGGGAGGAGGAGGACAGAGCGGAGGCCAGTCGCGCTCTCCAAGCGATCCCGAATCACAAGGTCTTCCGACTCGGGCTCAGGGTGCCCGTCAGAGCCCTACCGGAGAAGTTCTGCGGTCGCGAAGCCGTCATCCCCCTCATCGCGCCCGAGGTTCTGCAGATAAGAAAATACCTCGCCGACGAGGACGAGTTTTGGAGGCCGTTTCTGGAGATGGGAATCCGCATCATGCTCGATGGCGAGGTATTCGATTTTCGGAAGACGCGATATCTGTTGGAGTTGTTTCGCACTGAGGATGGTTTGCACTTGAGGCATGTCGAACCTGAAAGCCATTGGGTTAGAATCACGTCACCTTTGAGATTGCCCTGGCCCCTGACGGATTGATCTTCTCGTAAATTGTCTGGCTCTTCAGCTGTTTTAGGCTAATAATATTAGTGCCGTTGCCTGCGCGGCTTGTCGCTTGCTTTCCTTTATGAAACGTTGATCATATCTGCGCATCTTCGTAATCCTTCCCTCCTCACTGGATCATGGTCGAAAATCGTCTTTCGTCTTCATGGTCACCCATCTTCCATCACTACCCATCATACGCCGCCACCACACACCATCACCCTTCTCACATGACCACAGCCTTTCATCCTGATCGTCCTTCATTATGGTTCCTGTGCCGACTCCTAAGGATAATATTGGCAGTCGAGACCGAGCAACTTGAAGCATACCCCCTCTGTCGTGAAGAATACCTCAGCACTGCCTTGAATGTTTGGAGCATCGTTTGTGACAGTGATGCGAGAACCGTTTTCCCAGAGCGGTCGCGCAAACGAACGTAGCTCTAGCTAGGCTTTGGGCAGGCTCGTGATCCTCTCAATCTTCTTGATCCAGGTACCGTCTAAACAATTCTTTGTGAACCTGAAGACTGAGAGAAAAGGAACATTCGTCCATTTTATGCTCTACCCCCGAGGTCAATTCGACTAAGTGGCCCCGAACGCAGTTGGTTCCAGAGAATCATCCATCACAAATGATGCTCAACTTATAATCCCCACCCATAAACCACATTTAACCCCCCCCCCCCCCCAAAAAAAAAAAAACTCATCCGATCTGCCACCCCGTCCAACATGATACCTCCTTTCGGAAAAAAGGCCATCCCAACACCCATCCCATCTGGGAAAACTTTGCCCCTGTCCAGCTTCACACCCATTCCCCTGCGAAGCAGTGGGGACAGAACCACGCTTCTTCATCCCGGATCTCACCCGGAAGCTCCGGACAAAGATGAACCATCCTCTCGTCGTTCCAAACGTGAGAGAAAAAGTTGTCAGCTACTTCTTTTGCACCCTGCTGCTTGGCTTTCGCCGTTTTGGGGGGGGGGGGGGGGGGGTGGCTCATGGAAAAGGGGTTTGTTGGATCTCCGAAAGGTGCATCTGGGCAGAAAATCCGTCAACGACTTGTCCGTGGTCACAGGCCATCGGCTTGGGCAGAATATTCCGCCATGGACGGATTCTCCGACAAAGCACACCCGGGGCGGAAACGCTCTGCCAGTAAAGGTATATTAGTACTACCCAACAGTAGGGTCAGCCCCGTCTAAAAAATATCCCCGACGCCTGAGAAACCTCTTTCTGTCTTTCGAGGAGGTAACCGTGTGCTACTACCGTGTGTGATTGTGTGTTGGGGTGCATATGTCCATCGCCATCCCTATTGAATTAGATGGGAAACGAGCGTCAACCATCCATCCATCATGTGATCAAGAAACTCCCCATGTCACCCAATCGTCCCCTTTCACTCTCGGCGCAACTTAAGTTAAAGAAAAAAAGAGAGAGCCTTCCAACCGTTTCTTGGTTCATCCCCATCTACCAGGTAATCGAAAAGACAACAAAAATCAAATGCAAAACAAATGCAAACCTCAATCCTATCGGGTAAGAGTAGTGGTAATAATGGTAGTGTTAATGGGTAGTGTCGTGCCGTCGGCCGTGAGAGAGAAAAAAAAAACCAAGAAAAGCAGACCATTAAAAAGGCGTAGACGGAGCCTAGTCAATGCCCGAGAACCCCTGGGATCAAAAGCCGCGATGCAGCACCAGCGCTGTAATATGCCCTTTGCCTCTCACTTCAGTCCAGATGCCCCCTTCCGACGAGTCCTCCGGGTATTCCCGACCTATAGAATACCGTTCATGTCCCATTCGCCTTTCTGCGCCCTAGCGAGCACCTCGCGACCTTTCTCTGTCAACTCGGGCTTGCCCTCGTTGCCAGTGACCTGCTCGAAGAAGGCGGGCTTGAAGACCTCGCCCGTCTTCTCGCGCTCGCGGGCCTTCTCACGCTGCTTCTCCTCGAGCTCGACCTTGACCGTCGTGGCTCTAGAGAACTGCTTGGCGTGGATTGCCTCGGTAACGCCCGACCAGAGCTGGAGGGACTCGTTCTCGAGCTGCTTCTCGGCCGGGGGAAGGACCTTGGGGGCGACGTTGAGCGGACCGAGGTCGATGATGGTGTAGCGGGCCTCGGGGGGATGCGAATCCTTTGGGAATCAGTTTCATGCAATGGAGTGGGACGTGAGAGTACATACCACAGGCTTGGAACCCAAGGTGAACTGGACCTTTTCGCGCCAGGGACCGCTCAGGCGGGCGACGATGTCGGCCTCGGGGACGTCCTTGATGTTCACCTTGTCGTCGTTCTCGGGATCGTACTTGAAGCTGACGCCCTCAACTCGGTTTGTGGAACGGCCGAGCCAGCCCGCCTCGACGTAGTGCAAAATCGTTTTGAGCTTAGTCTGCGGACACGTAATGTACGCCATCTCGCTGACGCTGACGCTCAAGCTGCCTCTCAGAATACCACCGAGGTGCGCGGCGGGGTGGGTCAGGCGGTAGGTCTCCCCGCCGCGGTTTTCGAGCGTGATGAAGATGCCCAGGTTGTGCTCCCCGGGCAAAACGCGGATGCTGGTGCCGGTAAACTTGGCGGTGATCTGATCGTAGCCGCGAGCGGAGAGGCCCCGCTCGGGACAGCTGATATGGAATGCACTGACTGGCGGGTGATGGGAGGTTTGCTCGGTGAGGTAGGAGACGCGAATGAGCTTGTTCTCCGGCGTCGAGGTGCCATGCTGCGGGACGGAGAGGGAGATGGCGGAGGCGTTCTTGTCGCCCTTGGCGGACTTGAAGCTGGAGGAGCTGCTAGCGGTTCCGCTTCCGGTCTTGAGGGCTGTGGTATTGATCTTGGGCGCGTTGTTCTCGGTTTCCCAATTACACTGTCTATCATTAGCATCGCGAGTCATGGACGGCTTATCGCGTTGAGTTTCCCCCGAAAAGGCCACCACACTCACCCTGAAGAACTCTCCCAAGCACGAGTTGTATGGTTTGCAAGGCTTGCCCTTCGCGTACTTCAGGTCCTTGGTGAACCAGAAGCGGCAAACCTCGAGCATGCGATCGAGGGGCTCATCGGAAGTGCCGATTGCGACAAAAGCGTTAGGCGCATCGAGGTAGTTCCAGTATTCGAGATTCGGCGTGGGTTCGAGGAGTTGGGATGGAAGAGAGAAGCGCACCGCAGCAAGGTCAGCGACACCAATGAACCTAGATTGTAGACGCGGTGGTTAGCAAAGGTTCTCAACTCAACGTTTTCGCCTGCATGCCTTTCCTTAGCAACACCGCGATTTATCCGCCCGTGATAGTCGCTCGCCAGCCAGCGCTCGCCACCTGCGCGACCACGGCGCAGGATCCCGCCTCCGTGTGCCCCCTTTCTCCCGCCTTCTCCTCTGGGCTCGTGCGGCGCATACACAAAGACAGACCGCCAGACGACCGACGCAGTGTACTCACTTCTTCAGGATGCCAATAAAGGTCTTCAGCTTGGATCCGTCGCTCTGGGGCTCCTCGGGAGCATCCTTGGCAGCTTTGGAAGCCATGGTTGTCGGGTTCGGGTGGTTGATGACAGGCGATGATGACAGGCGATGATGACGTTAATTGCCTTCTCGGTGTTCTGCCAAAGTGCCTATGCTTCGAAAATTGGCGGCTTCCTACCAGATAAGGTGGGGGGCCGAGAACGGCTGGCGGGGTCGTTGGTCGTGTTTAAGAGACCGGGTTCAGAAAACCACACAAAGACTATGACGACAACAACGTTGAGGCTGAAGGTCGCGCTTCTTCTGGTGCCTCCTGTTCTCGCGTAGCGATTTCTACCGCAGAAGAAAAGCAAAGGTGGCCGAAGGTGATAACAAGTCAGTTTGTAGCCTGGAAGAGTCTCGACGCCGGGTCAAGAATGAGGATCGTTCCGTTTCGTTTCAGTCGCCCGACTCATGCACGGCGCGGATATCCGACGAGATGGCGAGAGGAAGAAAAAGATATTCTTACGGAAGAGCAAAGATAAAATCGGAAACCATGAGAAAAGACTGGGGGATTTGCCTTCTTGCAGAAGGGCGGTGGGATAACATGAGAAAAGGGAGGAAGGATGCAGCGCGTTTAAAAAAAAAAAAAAAAAGGGTTCCAGGCCCAGCGAGGTAAGGTAGTTAGGTAGGTAAGGTACACGTAACTGTCCTGTGGTAAGTAGCTGGAGGGGCAAAATATGGGAGAGAGGTACTCAAGGAGAATGGTGAGGTACGCAAAATGTGTCATGCACCGGTGCCAGTGGTGACCGCCGGGCCGCGCTGAGGACATCTTCAAATGTTCAATGGGACAGGCCCGCGCTAAGGCCGTCTGTCCACGGCCCACGGCATGGAAGGTGGAGGGAGGGAGGCCCAGAGGGGACGAAGGGAGAGCGGCGAGCCAAGATACCTTGGCGTACAGTGCCAGCCGTGACGTGCGCCAGTGCCGCCACAAGCTGCGCGCCGCACATTTTCTAGACGTCTTCGGCGCGCCTTGGCACGAACCAACACGTCCAGACGCCTGTGTGCACTGTCCTTGACTGTCTCTGATAAGGTTTCAGCTGCCGCCAGAGCCCGCTGATTATCAGAGAGGGGGGCACACCTTGGGGACTGACACGCAGCGCACGACAGCACTGACAGGCCCCCTCCTCAGCAGGCAAGCTATAGAAGGCCTGCCTGCTGTAGACGGGACGATAAGAGCTCGACGCACTGTTTGTTTATCGTTGATACCTACCGAAACGAGGGCCTTGCACCTCTAACTTTTCACAACTCTTTTTCAGTCAGTTTCAGCCATCTCATTACGCATGACCAGGAACAACAAATTCTTCAAAGTCGAAGACAGCAAACAACTTACCTCTCTCCCCTCGCTCGCATCGCATAAGCACCGTATAGACAGAAACACGACTCCATCTATCAGCTACAGAGCCTAATCCCCTCGTCTCAAAGGGGATCCGGTCCGGACCGAACATGTGCTCAGAAAGACGACAGAAAACAAAAACCCAAAGCCTAGGCTTGCACTTGGTCCCGACCGATGGACCGGACATCGGCCAATCATCCGCGCACATGTCTAATCCAACCGCCTTCACAAGCTCCGAGACCTTGACTCAAAAGCTACCCGGCTGTTGGTGTTGAGGGCACATGTGGCAGCAATGAGAGGCTGCGGCGGCATCTGGCGTCTCTTTTTCTCTCGCGCTCGTCGATAGGATGGATGGACAGTAGGATCCCCTCTCTTCAAGCCAGGTGACTGACTCCTGTGCTTTCTGAATATGTCCTGTGTATGAGTGCTTTGTGTAGTCCTGGTCCGTCAATCAGTTCTTCATTTCCTCAGTCCTAGAAGAAGACACACACTTTGTACACCTCAACCCACGTAACGAAGGCGTCGGTTAAAGGGCCTCCCAGCCTTCTCCTTTCAACACCAGTACCAAGCCACCACGATGAAACCTCCAGCCCGGCCCCAATCCAACCAAGCTCCTGCTCGTCTTAGTGCGCCGACACAAGGTGTCACGAGTTGAGCCCATAAGACTTATTCGCATCAAATGGAATGCCATGCGCAACGTAGGCTTTTTCGTCCTTCCCCTCTTCTCCCGTTTCGGACTTCCCCCCGAAAGTCGGTCCGCCTTGTCTCGTGATCCCGTCATCTCCTGAAGCTATCACGAGACACGAGACAGGCGGCTCTTTGCGTTTGCCCTGGGCGTATGCACGTCGATCTTCAGGAACCCCTCAATCTCAGGGTCCTGCCGGGGTTCCTCCAAGGCCGAACGCATCCCGTCCCGTCACAACCTCATCAAAATCTGCAGCAGGATACCTCGAATGCTTAGTACCCTCCTTCAGTATCCTCCATATCAGACCCTCAACGAGTCAACTAAGAATAGCATGAAAAGGGGATATCCCCGGCCATCATGCTACGCTACCGTTCGTGCATCTCCTGAGATCTTCGTCAAAGTCCATGCTCCCAGTCCTTTCGCCTCCCGTGGACCCCAATCATCAATCGAATGTTGCCAAACGCTTCCTCCTCCTCCTCCTTCTCCTAGCTAAGTTGACGACGATGGGATGGAAGAGAAGAGGAAAACCCCACCGTCGTCCAGTACCTGCATTCGGCCCTCACTCACCGAAACCCAGCCCTTCGTATTTGCTCACCACCGACTGCTAACTTCGGGGTCCTCTTCCGCATGGGAATATTGGAAGATCTGCATTCTGACCGTTATCCAACATACCAACTGTCGGGTTCACCTGAAGCGTTGCATCGACAAAGTTACCCGGATGCAGCAAGTGAGCCACCGAACAGGACAAGCTTCAACGGCCCCCGCCCAATAAGCACCGCCATGGGCAAGTCCCCTCGAGACTGCAACCCAAATCTGGTTCAAGGTCCTCTACACAAATAGCGGCCGCTGTGGGCCCCGGGGCAGCCGGCCGAACACGAGTGATCAACGGGTGGCAAAGCCTCCGTGGTAGACGGAGCCCAGGGCCCGATCATTCTCAATCCAATGCCATTCGACGGCCGCCTCCTCGAGACGTACGCCGCACATGCGTCTCGGGGAACCCGGGGGGGGGGGGGGGGGGTTCATGACACCTTCGCAACGTGTCGACGACTCGACCCCCTTATTCCCAAGTCACTCCGGCGTACAGCGTCTCCCATGTCCGACATTTGCAAACATCGTACGCAAATAACGTCAGTGCCTACCCTCCAGGTCTCCCCCATCGTGGCTCAGTCCGCTATAAATATCAACGTTCAATGATTTTCCCAGGGGGCCCGCGATCAAGGGTTCCATCCACGGATTCCCACCATCGACAAACCTACTACCTGTGACAGCAATGATCATCGCCATTTTCCTTTCCCGCCTTCCCTATTGTCTTCTCCCGCCAACAGACCATTAAACCCAAAGCTGTCGACCCTTGTTCGTCCGTCCCCCTCGCCAACCTTGATCATGGTAATCGGTCAGGGTCCAATCTGCCATCTCGCCATCTGCTCGTGCGCCGCCATGCGGCCCCTCCCTCTCCGAATTGGGTCCCAGGTTGTCCCCGCAAGACGCATGGAGAAGGAAGGTCCATGGGAGACTTCTCTATCCGTACCCTCCCAACGTGCCATCGCCAATGACCTCATGATCGACAAAACACATACTGTCTCGGGCAACAGCGGCCGTCAATAATCGCTGCATGCCGGCGGCGTCGACGGAGACCCTTTGAAAAGCGTTCCCTGGGCAAACCCACCATCGGAGCCCTGATCCTGGCGATTCGAGGGCGCTCGCACGCGGGATGCTCTCCGATGGCCAATGAAAATGCCGGACCACCTCGAAAGCGACGACAAACACGTCCACCGAGCGCAACATTGAGTCAATCCATTGAGCTCGACCTCCGGCAAATTACTCCGTGGCTGGGCGGAGATGCGGCGGAACCTGTTGCTACACACCTACGCGGCGAACACATCTTTGCCGGCCTTATCGCTACAACCTCCGCCAAGCACCCCTCGTAGAACGGCGCGCTTACAAACTCAACCCTAGCGTCGTCATTTCTTAGACCCGAGTAGAGGGCACGGTCCCGGGAACGACAAACGGTCCCTGGAAGGCCAAAGTCCACGTCCCGGCACAGGACAACGTCCTGCCCCGGGTCTCCGACTGCAACACAAGGTGCACCTCAACCCAAGCAGGTGAACACAACCGTTCGATTAGTGTAGAGCGCCTGCCCTGACGCATATTGACGAAAGCTTCTCATCACCGGCGTCCACTGCCCGAGATGCGCCGCCCATGCTGTCCTGTGTCCACCTCCGGAGGCAGGGCTCAAGTCCCGAGCGTGGCCCCTGTGCACACTGCCATCGTACGCCAAGATGATTGCGAACCCGATCAAGCTCCAGAGTAAGCGGCCGGGGGCATGTGTCCTGTTAACCATTGACGCTGAGGCTCTCCCATCCAAACGTTGTGTCAGTGTGAGGTTCAAGCTTTGCCAACTGACTCGTATCTGCGTCTGACGGGTTTGTTGAGACTTAATGAAGCACGATGATACTTAGGCGGCCCTCGCCGCTCTGCGCCTCCGCGCCTCTGCGAATGTGGAGTTGACGAACTGTTGACAATGACCGCAGATCTCTGAGGCGCGGAATCCTACGCTGACCTGGAAGTGTCACGAGAGTAAGCAATATCAGACGCGATGAAATGTTGAACCATTTCAACCTCGCCTCGAAATTCATCTTTCACTTGAAGCCTGAGGCGCCTTAGCTGGCTTGACCACTGTCCCGTCCATGATACTCGTGACTCTGCCCTTGTTGGTCAAATCGAACGCATATTGCATGTGCATTCAGATGGCCGTTGTGCCCGATGCCATCCGATGACCTGCGGCAGAAATTTGGATGGACCCTTGAAAGGCTAGTTCGGGGCTCTTAGCTAGTGTGCTTTACCCCAGGGCCCTCTCGCAGAAGATCCCAAACTGAGCTCATCGATAAGTCCGGATTGGGAAGCACACCATCAGTAGTCACAATCTTATACGGACATTGCGAGCGCGCGAACATGCCGTCAAACGGGACGGCATGGGTTCCGTATGGGTGGTTCATCTTCCCTCAAGAGCTCGTGCTCCGAAGCCACGCTTCCTAGGCTCCGCAAGCATGCATAGCGACCCTCCGGGATTTTGGCGCGATCACAAAGGCATTGAGAACCGGGTCTACCGTCTGCCAGAGCGCCACGACCGGCCGCCCACTGAGCGAGCCGAGAGAGTTGCATTCGCAAAGCTTGGCGAAATTCTGGCTCGCGATAACATCGCGCGAAACGAATTGCCCCATTGCCGCTGGCTTTGCTTATGGTATGCTGACAGCTCCGTTCTCTCTCTCACCGATGGTGTTCATGATGCTGGACGCCGAGCAATATTTGCCACTGTTCGTCATCACGCCAACGCCGTGCCCACGCCGTGCCGGCCTCCTGCCCGAGGTCGGCAGGGTTAGACATGGCATCCTGGAGAGCCCTCGAGATCCCGGGGTAAGGCCCACGGAGTTCCCGTTGGAGTTGAATACCCACCGCCAAAGTACTCTGCCATCTCGCCTGGCAGCACCACATCGTACCCACAAACGGTGAATCATTCGGGCCAGCAGTGGTCGAATTCCAGCACGAGCGTTATGCCTGACTGCTTAAAGCAGACTGACTCCAGCGCCAGCCTTTGTGAATTGACGCCACATGATACCTGTGCCGTATCCCGAACTGCATGAGGCGCCGAGACTTACTCCAGAGCCCCGGCACATCGTCAGGCCGGAAAGAGAGTGTTGGTCTTGGATGGGGCTATGCAGCGAGAGCGAAAGAATGATGACGTCGATGACGTTTCTCAACACCCCGTTGAGACCGCGTGATGATCCCCTCCTGTGACCCCCGCCTATTTTTGGGCATATTCTGTGAACGATGTAGTAAAACGGCACACATGGTTATCAGATGGCAGTGTTTTATGTATCGCATTTATCCGGCTTAGGGTGGAAGATTAGTTTGCGAATCATGGATCGTCTCTGTCGGCGTGTATTTCATTTTCTTTGCAACGGCGTCCAGTGTACTCGCAGGCGCCATTCTCAGGAGCACCTCCGACGTGATTCAAGCGACGTGCATAGTGCAGCTGTAAGTTCGTAGCAACCTGTGTATGGATGTGTGGTGTCGACAACCTACTACAGTACTGAAGTATGTAGACTGTAAGTCAAACGATGTCTTGAGTACTGATAATCCCACAACAGCCGTGGGGGCGGTGGAGAAATTGTAGCTTTCACGAGGCATTTCGGTGAAAAGGACCCGTCCAGGGAGACTTTTGCTAGTCACATTATGACATCATTGTGTCGTGGCGGTGCGTTCTCCAACCTTGACATCCATCCCCGGTCCGTTTTGCGATGGAGATGGAGATGGAGACGGAGTCCCTTGGCCCCATCCACCTTTATTTGTCCTCAATGATCCCGGATTCCCGAGAGCTTTCGAGCAACACGACGCGAGCCGCGTCTCCAACTGGCTGCATCCTCACAAGGTTGAAGGCGAGCCGGCGTGCTCCGCCCACAACAGAAATTTCTTCCTGTCGCTCGTCTCCATCTCGGTGGCACCAAACCAACCCCTCAGAGTAATAGCCCAAACTGTAAGTTCCATTCCCGCTGGTCACCAATGTCGTCAGTGAGGCACTTGCCATTTGGTGATCGTACTGAGCACAACGTTGGAGAGGGGGCCCGAACTTCTGGTGAAGTTCCTTCACCCATGCCCCCCCCCCCAATCCCCCATGCCAGCGCACATGGCTGCAAGTGATCACGAGGTTGATCCTACACTACGGATACCCCATCAACCGCCGGCCACAGCTGGCTTGATTGCCAATTGTACCCGTAGGATACACCAAGGTGTGATACCGGATAGCTGGAAATCTTTGGGACCTCCAACTACCGATGTCTCATGATTATCTGGGTCTGCTCCAGGTGCCTGTCAGATGAAATCTATGCGGTCTTGATGCGCGGCGACCCTGAGGCTGAGGAGACTTCGTATGATGGCGCCAGTTTCATAGGGTTTGCCTTGCAGTCGCAGAGGTTTACGTGTACGAAAGCTCTGGCCCGGGAGTTTAGGACCTCTGTTGTGTGAACGGCCATCCCTGGCGAGCTGCAACTTTCGCTCCTTTGCCAGGATTGACAAAGGCTACCACAGATTTGATGTTGGGGGCGGTTTCGCAGCCTCTTGTCTGTTGGATGGGGGCGAAGCTGCTCCAAGTGGCCCAGTTGAGGTCGGGGGTTTTCCGTGCTGTTGTGCCGTGCTAACTGGGCTCCTGCTAACACGGGATGAACGGCTGGTAAGAATCGCCAATTGCGACTCCCCGTGAAGTCGATGACCAAGAGCCATGTTTCTTGGCCTCATGTTTCTTTAAACACAGCGGTGGGATGAACTACCATAGGGCAGGATTCTCCAAAGTTTGGCCCGAACGATCGGCGTCACAGGACACAAGTGAACCCTTACCCGACGTTCTCTGATTCTGCTCCGATACTCGTTTGGTGTTTAGCGTAGCTTCTTCCCGAATCAACCAGATAAACATCCGCCGAGATGGCAGTCTAGTTCTCGCTGATCCGTGATCTTGTTTCCCCGCATCGCAGCTTGTGGTTGGGCTTCTTGACGAGTTTCGACATTGCGTTGTGGGTAAGGAGGCTGGCCTGGGTCGAAATGACGTCACAGCTTCTCCGCCTTGTCTTAAAAATTTGGGAATAATCCTATCGATGCGAAAACACCCCGCCAGCTGTGCTCCAGCCTCCACCTCCTTGACCGATGCCTGACATGAGACGGCCTTGTCGACCATCCCCAAATCGAGACCTGTCTCTAGACCGTTGACACTAGCATTAGTCATGCGGCGCGGCGCCCAAGGATGATGGGGTTCGTGTCTGTCGGCATTGTCATAGCGTACTGCGTTGGCTACAATATCCTTGAATTCGTCCTCTGTTGTCAAAGATCAAATCGTCGTTGATCCCATTCTGCAAGAGCAAGTGTCAAGCGTCGCGTCGGGTTCCAGTGCCTCCACCGAACCGGTGGGACGTGCTGGATGCTGCAGCTGAGGTGCCTCGCCCAAGCGTTGTCGGATGGCCCAGAACATCGCTTAACCTTCGTCGACTTTCGATCCACAATGCTGCACTACACGTGTAATAAGAAAAGCTTCAATGCTGGCTGGAACGACCAATGTGTCGAATATGAGCAGTTTTCGGACAGCTTGACCCCGTCTAGAAGTCAATAGTTATCGTTCTCTCAAAAGACACATTGTCCTTCCAGCGTTCAAATTCGGCAGAAACGGAATCCTGTGGTTGGTTCTGTGGACATAAGCTTAGCTGAAACAAGGATTACAACGCCAGTTTTTCAATCTGCCAACATATTGCAGATGACCATCGTTGGAGCTGGTGGCTGGGAAACCCTGAAGCACCCTCGCAAATTCTTGCATCCGCAAATGAAAAGGAGTTGAGGTCCATTTAAGGATCCGTGGACCGTAAATCCTCAAACTGGCGTGTGCTGCGGTTGGTGAAGATGCGACGGGACTCGAATTTAGTCGCACCAGCTTAGCAATTTCGTCCACAGTGTCTCGAGACGCCGCGCCGGGCCGGATAATCGACGGGAAGTATGAGCTGCCTGACATGGTGTCTGGGGATATGTTGATGTAAGAGAGCTTAACTCGAAACACTTGAGCAACGTTCAGGACTGTGAACACCCCCATTGCCCTGGTAGGCCGGCTCAGCGTAGGCGACGTGTGCACTCCAATTGGGAGGACGGACTGCATAGAACGGGCCGTGAGACTTCTGGGCTTCAAGTTTCGTTGCAAACACCCGATATCTCTTGGCCTGTATGACGTCAACGCATCCGTTCTGTACTGGCATCTGTGGACCGCCACGTTGAGAGGTAATGGCACAACGTATTTGATGTATGCTTCTGGTCAAAATGGAGCGGTAGAACCCAAGATTCTGAGTCACGAGATGACTCCTTTGCCGTGGCTAGACAAATGTCTCGCATTCTCCACTAAGCGGTGGTGCAGAACGACGCCCTGGCAAAACACCATGTAAGCGCCCCGATAATCAGGGGCGCGGAGATTGCTTTCGCCCTGAGGCAGCACCTCCTGATGACCATGATGTGCCGTAAGCAGTTTCTTGGTCACTCAACTGATGGTACCTCAGAAGAGACCAGATGAGACCGAGTGTTTATTGCGCGAACTGATATGAATGTTAAATTATCGGGGGCGATGATCAGAGGGATTACTGTCAACATTGGATAGACGTTCGTCTGGAGTATGTGCATTGGTACACTGGTCGCTCAGTGCAGGCTCATGCCGGTAGCTTCGTTGGCTATCAACCTCTACAGCCAAGGCAGGATGGCATTGTTCAACAACGTGCAGCGAGTGATAAATGAACCCATCAATACCAAACGGCTTATGATAGTCCAGGCCACTGGCCGCTGTTGTGACAGCATGTCCAGTGATCGTTTTGGAAATAGAGCGAGAGACGCGCCGCGTGCCTCCCGCGCGCGGGTACCAATCTCGGTTCCAAAATTGTACCTAGTTCTAACGGCGCTTCAACCGAAAAGGCGTTGGTTACGTTGCAATGGCGCAGTTTTAGGTTCACTAAAGGGTAATGGTCGGCAGAGTCACAGACGTAACAAAAGAGAAAAAAAGGGAAATAAATAAATAAATAAAAAGGGCCGGCCGATGGGCAGCGGACAACGAACGCTGTTGAGTTGAACGGTAAATCAGCCTGCGCGCCGGCTTAAATCCCATCAACAGCCGAGACGGAGACGTTGGCGACGTTCAATTTGAGCCATCAGCCAAAGTCGAAGAAAGACCATCATTCAGGAGGCAAGCGCGACGCCTCTGATGGATAGCGTGCTGATGCCGTTACGGTATCGTTGTCCGCATCGACGCGACTCTGGAGGGTGCGGCGCATCGAGCAACGATCTGCCGTCGCTAGTCATGCATAGGGCCAAGCGAAAAGGTATCCCAAGAGCCTGGTGTTGTGACGGTCGACCCGAGACCATTGCTGCCGCCGAGTAAGTTGTCGGCTGCATCGAGCCGCGGGCGTGGTTGGGTTTCCACATACTTCTGCGTCGGCTTAGCTGGCCGTCTAAGCGATGATCAACTCAATGATGAGCATGACGAGCACCGCTGTTGGCCGAGCACTGCCAGGCATGACCGTCTCTGGAGATGATAATGACCTCTGTGCATGAGATCTTCGGCAGGTACGGAGACTGACAAAGATAGCACGCTGTTGCTAACTTCCGACATATGATATCCTCCGCTGCGATGTGGCTCGATAACGATTAGATGCGACCGCTATTCACCACGTCTAACAAGCTAATTAGGCGCTTTCGGCGAGCCAGCGGGGGCGAAATGGGGACTGCACAGCCACATTGGCAAAGGGTCCAGGGGTCTTTAGATGACATCTGGCGTAGAGTGTAATCCAATCCGTTGCTGACTGTAAGAGTACATCGGGCATAGCGATGTGTTTTCTCCTGCTGGCCGTTGCAAGTTCATTTTAGGCCGCTGTTGATCCTGCGGCAGAAACGACTATGTTTTTTTCTCCTCATTCTTGGTGTGATGGTGCGAGATGAGTGCGCAGAGTAGTAAGGTGAAGTCGACGCTGGTCCATGGATGGATATTGGCGATATGTGAACGATGACATCCATCGCCAGTCTTTCCTCCAGCGTCACACTCATCAGGTAGCTGTGGGAAATAGAACAGACGGCACGGTCGGCACAGTCCTCTCGACGGGGGTTGCCAGATGGGTTGATCTTGCACAATGGGGCTAGACATTCCCGTGGAATGCGTCCCGAGCATGAGATGATGCGAGGGGGCCTGGCAGTTTATCTTGGGCGGCTTGCTTTAGTGATTGAAAAAAAGAAAAGAAAAACCCCCCCACGGATATTAGACGCAGCGCTGAGTCTGTCAGTGAGGAGAGGTGGTTGAAGCTGTGGGCAGTAGACGGCCAGCCGGGCGGCAGAAGCATAGAAGTGAGGGATGTGTTCCGGGCGTGTCACAGATGGCTGGTGCCTAGTGGTGGCGCATAAAGCTGGCGTCTGTGCAGGACAACAACAATAATCGACGAAGTCGTCCAATGCTCCGGCGCCTGTCCATAAGGTTGAGATTTTTGTCCGGCGGGCTGGCACGGATAATGGAGCATCTTCTCTGTCAGAAGCGCGATGATCTCAGAAGTACCGATCCAGGAGGCAGTGCCTTAATCAGACGATATCCACCCGCCCACTCCCGCATCGTGAACGCGGTGGCATTGGCAGTGTTCGAGTGAGGGATGAAGCTTGCGAAAATTGAGAGGGGGCCGGGTGATGGATGGGAATAACGAGGCGGCGGAGGGCGCACGGCACACGGACATGCCAAAGAGAGGATGGGGAAAAACAAATCCAGTGCGGAAGTTGAGTTGGGAGGCGGAGGCCAAGCGGTAATATGCGTCGAAGGGAGGCCCTTGTGCGGGAAAGATGATCTGATTGACGATGCGAGGTGCGGCGGGCAGCAGACCGCAGGATGGAGAGATCTATCTACTGCGCACCGTCTTTCAGCCAGCAAGTAAGGTAAGGTAAGGTAATGTGGACTACCACCTTCCATGCCAGACGCGCTGCGTAAGGCAGGCAGGCACGGTTAAGGTTTGAGTAGGGTGCTCTCGCCTGCCATGTGTGAAGTATCTGTTTTTGGGGAAAGCGCCTCTAGTCTCTACTTTAGCAATGAAAGTCACAAGCAGAGTAGCAGGAGCAGGGCAACGACCTAGCAAAGGGCTGACTAGTACGCTATCTTACCGTACCTTAGGTCAGCCGAATGGCGCCCCTTGTTGGCGTTTAAAAACTACCTTACCTGTGATTGTCGTGGTATTTACACTGCTGCAGGCCGAGGAGGGCAAGAGTCTCATGGCGACGGTAGGAAAGAGCTCGAAGACGTTGTCCCAAATGGCTAATACAAAAAAGAAGAGGCCTCAGGGCTCAGGCACAACCACACACATAGCGACCAATAGCAGGAGCAAGCTCTCGGTGTCCGTCCGTCCGTACCTGCCTCCGTCCTCGTCTCCGTTTGCCCTGAATAAGTCCCCCCCCCCCCAATGCATGCATTGCAGAAGGTGGCATTTGCTGTGAGTGGCTAAGAAGGACCTAAGGGACGCGGCAACCACGTTGTTTCCTAAAGATCGTGCGGAGGAAGCGAAGGGATGAGGAAAGAACCGGCTAGTGAAACGAGAGACCAGGCCCAATGAAGCAAGAAGGGGCCTGCCATCTGAGCCCCCCATAAGGTATTCGGGTGCTTTTCTCTCCCGGGTCTCATCAGTCGACCGAGTCCCCTTACCTTCGTACTATGTACGTACGTCGTCGTCTTTATCTGCCCGTCTCCATCTCCAACATCGGCAGGTGAGTACAGAAAACGGTTACAGGCGATAGAAACTGCTGGCTTGTTGGTCTGTTCTCTGCTTCTCTGCTTGTTTGTCGTAACGAGGTAACCACCCCCCCCCCTCCCCCCCCCCCCGAAAAAGAAAACGAGCACACTACGTCAATCAGGTAAGGCGGCCGTGGTGCGGCGTACTCCCCTGCCAATATCCCCCACTCTCCCGACAGACTCTGTCTCTCTGTCGCTCTTTCTCCGAGTCTACTGAAGCTACCTATGAAGTAGAGAGAAGGGTGTCGGCTGACTCTGCAGGGGAGAAATAGACGGATCTCTTGTGCAGAAAAAGAAAAAAAGCCACGGGAAGTAGACTGACTAACTTACCTTCAGGTTGGGTAATTATTGCATAGAGACACGATGACATACCGGCTACACTTGTACCTTCTGGATGAAAACGCCACCGCTGCTGTCAATATCACCGTCACTTGAATGAGTGCCATCGTGCATTGTCCGTGGCGACTTTGCCCTCTTTGCACTGCCTGCAGTACAGCTACTCTACCTGGCATCGACTCGAGACCGGAATCGAGTCGTTCGGCTACGAGGTTGTGGAGGATGAATCGGTCAGCGGTCACCTCACTCGCATTTACACGTCCTCATCCACCATCTGGACGAGAGAACGTACCGCCTCTGCGTACTTCCATCACCTGTGGACTACGGCGGCGGCGCTCTTGTCCTTCGTCTTCATGCCTCACGGAGGGGGTCGGCATAGGCAAGCCCTGTCAACACATCTCGTCCGGGAGGAAGCAGAGAGCGGGGGGTGCAGTACCAGACCCATTGTCGCGCACTAACAATTTTTTCTTCGATGTCGAAGGCGGATTGACAAGGGAGAGCAGCAACGGGAGGAGGGTGCCGCCGAAGAAGACGCCCAATCCCTGCGCTGCCTCTGCGCGGGCACCTTATGCTGCAGGCTGCAGCAGTAGAAAACAGCACCTCACCTCAAGAGAAACAGAATGAGCGACAGGCGACGTGGGTAGATACGTACCGGGACCCCCAAATCCCATACATTGCAGTAACGGTCGGAGGTATCTCGACTTCTATTTTTCAAACGTCCACCCGACTTTCCAGCAAAGCTCTCGTCCGCGGCCTAACGAGGAACGTCGACCACACACTTCTCTGCCCTTCTCTCAGTCTCTCTACATTTACCTACCTGCTTGCTCATATCACTTCGGACGGGCTGCACTTGTCTCTCTTACCTTAATCTTTTTGCGCTGCACCTCGCTCTACTTCAGAGACATCCAACTTTGCCTTACTCTCGACTCTGGACTTGGGTCAACCCTTCGCTCGGTGACCTACTTTACCTCGCTCTGCTCGTTCTCACTTCACCTCACCTTACCTTACCTCTTGTCTCATAACCTCTTCTAGATAATTCACGCGCCATCCTCTCTACTGCTGCCCTCTGCATTATTTGTGGCCAAATCCCCCCTCTCCTGCAGCCGACTTTTCAACTCCAACCCCAAATTGTCTTCCCCTCCGTCCACCTCTCGGCCAAGTCTCCTCTAACGTGTCTCTCGGTCCAGCTACGCCGCACAGCTGCCACCTTGCTCCCTCACCTCATCTCGCAGCCAGGCACCTCAGTCCAAAGAAACGGGGAGACGAAAAAAAGTAACGGGCACAACAGGAGTACGTACCTCAGATACCTGCCTTGCCGCCGGACCCAACGCGCATCGTAAGGTACCCATACCCGACAGCCACGGCATCCTCTCACCTCTTACCCTGGCCTCATATCTCCACCCCGTACCCATACTTATTCCCATTTTCATCTCCTACGCCCATTCTCCACACGACTTCACACACCCTTACCAACTCCTGCTCTCCGCTGTGCTGTACCTGTACCTTTTCACCCATGCCCATAGCCCAAGGCCCCATACCTACCCATACCTTCTCCTCTCTCAGGACCCAGACCGCAGACCCAAATACCCAGCCCAAGGGCACCGCTCCTCGAACCCGCGCGCGCCCATCATCCATAATACCTGATCATCCTCGACATTCGCGACTACACTACATACATACATTAGATACCGCTCATCCCATTCATTCAGCCTGTTCCCTTTAGTTCTTGCAAAGTCCTGCCTCGAGTACCTGTCTGCACCAACCTCAACACCCCGTCCAGCCCGCCTTCACTCTGGACTTCTCGTCCTTGCGCTCAGCTCCTCACCGCACCACTTCGAGCTCACGAGCCCGTCTAGGCGCCATCTTCGAATGCTCACAACTCACATCGCGCAGCAGTCCACCAAGCAACCGCGCTCAAGCCCGGCTACCAAGATCCCGCGACCACCGGCAAATCACTTGACTAGGACTTAGCCGTCACCTTGCGTGCGCATATGAATTCCAATAACCTTCGTCTTCCACCTAGCTACCGCAAGGCCTGACCTCTCCGAAGACTTCTCCCCGACGTGCCGACGCCCAAAGGTCAATATCGACGGCAACAGTCAACGGTGCATCTAGGCCATCTTGTCTCCGCCCTACCCTTGTCCGTCTGTTCACCTTGCTTCACACACGTACATGTCAGGTACCCACAACGCCCTCCAATATACCGCTCTCCCCACGGACGTCATACCTGAGCGGCCCTTTTCCCTACGACCAGCAACTTTTCGATTTGCTGGCAGCTACTGCTGCTTGCCAATCTTTATTTGGCCCGATTTCGCTGGCGTACTTGTCTTTGCGACCTCGTACAATAACATCAGCCACCCCATCCACTCGTTTCTCTCCCCAAGCTTTATGAGGCACCAAAGCTCGGCTTTCCCCCACCTTACCTACACTCGTTAATACTAAAGAAAGAAAAAAGACAAGACCAAGAACCCAGCTCAGCTGAATCAGAACGACAAAAGCGTCATACGCAGGGAAGCCAAGATCGAACGACGGCCGTGATTCGTATAATTCGGTCGCTCGCCAGAAAGAGATTGGAAATATCCGGGACACCAACCGCTCTGAAAATCACCCAAGAACTGCTGTCGTCGGACAGCGCACACGATTGCTATACAGATGTTTCGCCAAAGGTAAGCTCGCCCCGCCTCTTTCCTCATGCGCCGACAAAAATAGCTGTGCGACCTAACTCCCCGCACACACGCTGCGTGTTGTTGCGCCATCTCGAAACCTTTTTGCGGTTTCCCGGCCTGTTGCTGACTCGCGTTCTCCTGTACAGAGCAAGCGCCCAAAAGCCTGGCGATGAGCTGCTGGCCCAATTCAGACGGCAGTTCCCCGAGGTAGCTGCAACAACCGCCGCACCGGCTGCTATTCCGCAAGCTGCCGTCGATGCCGCCGCCGTTGCTCCCATCCCAGGAATCCCAGCGCCCCAAGAAAGGTCAGTAACCGTTCCCGAACCAGTTTCCGCCGAACCTTGTGCGTGTTTGCCGTCTCGAGGTTGCCGTTGTCGTCCAGCGGTCCGGTCATATCCCGCTGGGAATGACTCCAGCAGGCAGAAACGCGGGGTACTTGGTCGCCGGTGGATCAACGACACCCTCGCAAACTCAAACCCATCAGAAAAGGCGGATCTGTACTGGTTTCGACGTGAATGACGTGTTTGCTCATATAATACCTCCCGCAGAAGCCACAGTCTCAGTCATGAAGCTTTCAGGGACCAAGATCCGACACCGAGGGCGACGAATGAGCAGTGGAGGTTTACTCCTTCACTCCTTGACCCCAACTCATTCCAATTCACCAACTTTGCCAATGCGCCTCCAGGCTACTACACTCCCACGCCGGGAGGCACCAACACCATCTATCACCCGCAGGCCGGCGACCTTCACACACCCACCTTGGGTCTCGGCATGGGTCTCGGCACTCCGTTGTCGATGCCCATATCCGAAGGCGCGATGAACTCCGGGCCGGCCATGATGGACCTCACCGGTTTCCATGGGATGCACCCCCAGCAGCTCCAGCAGCAGTACAATCCCTTCATTCAGCCTCCGGCGCCTCAACAGTCCTTCGCACCTTCGACTTTTGTGCATCAAGATACCGGTTATGAGACCATGGAACAGGATGGTTCACCCATGAATTCTGACCCATCCGAAGAAAGGATAGCTTCAATCGACAGCGCGTTTCACAACTCACCCATGGTTGGTTTTCAACAAGGGCGGCAATTCGGTGGCCTTCCCATGGCTGCAGCCCTACCACCATCTGCCGAAAAGTTCCGTTTCCACGCGACCCTCAATGCACCTACAGCTATGATTAAACATGCCGATGAGATTCCGGTGACTTACCTGAACAAAGGTCAAGCCTACTCCCTCTCAATCGTCGATACCAACTCGACAATTCCTGTGGCTCCAGGCACCAGGTTCCGCACATTCGTACGCATCTCGTTTGAAGATGAGCAGCAGCGACAGAAGCCCGGAGTTTGTTGGGCTCTGTGGAAAGAGGGAAGAGGCACGAATGAAGCCCATCAACGAGGAGGAAAGCTGCAAGCTGTGGAATATGTGGAGGCTGGTCAACCCTCGGAAGGTGACGACAAGAGGACCCGCGTTGAGCTGGAATCCGCTTCCTTTGATGGATTTTCGGTGATTTGGACACCTGGAATCAACGGCGGTCCCGAGTGTAATATTGCCGTTCGGTTTAACTTTTTATCGACGGATTTCAGTCATTCAAAGGGAGTGAAAGGTATCCCAGTCCGACTTTGTGCGAAGACGAGCACCCTTCCCTCGGACCCTATGCAGCCAGCCGCGGACGCCAACCCCGAAATCTGCTTCTGCAAAGTGAAGCTCTTCCGTGACCATGGTGCTGAACGCAAGCTTTCCAACGACGTTGCACATGTCAAGAAGACCATCGACAAGCTCAAGCAGCAGATCGCTCAGGCCGAGAGCGGTGTGAAAGACTTTGGCAAGCGCAAGAGGTCTTCGGCGGCATCGCAAGTTAAGGGCGCTGACCAACGGCCCGGGAAGGTTCAGAAGCACAAGCGAACCTGGTCAATGTCTTCAACGAGCTCGGCTGGGGGTGCCCGCCCTGCTCTTGAAGAGGATTTGCACTTCAAGCTCCAAACACTGCAGGACATGTTTACGAGCACTAGACCCGTCAGTGTGCTATATCTTCGCGGCGAAGATCTCGACGACCCCGATTTACACCCTGTGTCTCTGCCTGGAGAGCAGGTTGATCTTGCGAAGGTGGAATCACGTGAAGGACCTGCCTGGCAGGCGAGAAGCGGACGTAGCTCTGTGGCAGGTTCTTCGCTGGTGTCCCCCTCGCCGAGCTCTTTATCTCTCGCATCTCAGGCTTCAGCGGTGCCCAACCGCCAGTGGTCAGGCTTTGATGGCGAGGGCTCTAATGAGCCTGCGTCACGACAGGGCTCTGTGCAGCCCACCAAGGTTGGCAAGACCGATGACGCTGGTAATTTGAGCGGCTGGATCGAGGCTTTGGGAGTTGACCCGTCCTACCGACCCCCTCCTGAGCGCGTTGCTAAGCCTGTCGCTTGCTTCTATGTCGTCCGGCCCAGCCCAGCCGAGCCCGAGAAACGCGAGTATTACAGGGCCATCTACTTGGCCCAGCGCAACCTGAAGGATTTCAACTACCGCGTTGCTGCTAAGTGGAACATTGACCCTTCAAAGGTTGTGCGAACTGTCCACGTCCTGGACCGTGGTCTCGAGGTCGAAATGGACGACGATGTCATCTCGGAACTGAGAGAAGGCCAGGACATGAAGCTCGAAATTAAGGAGCTCACGGACGATGTTCAGCCCAAGCGAGAATGGGACATGGCTGTTGACCCGAGCGAAGGCGACTCCATGGACCAAAACTCTTTGCAAGGCGGCTACGAGTTGCGTCTCAACTTCTAATTTAACGTAATTGGATCCGTTTCGACTCACAGCAACAATTCAATCAGATTTGGACACTAGACGGGTGTTTGTGCTTGTTTCCGGCTGTCTGTCACCAGGCACGCCAGAAGAACACGGGCGGCACGAGCACACACACACGGACTCGCACATGCATGGTTGGGATATTGCTGAGTTGGCGTTGTTGATTTTGAGATACCAAGTCCCTGGATGGGCCACCTCTTCCTTTCGACGTTTCTGATCACCAAACACGTGGGCGGATTTATGATTTGGGCATTTAGATCTAGATCAATACGGGCATGGCAACAAAACACAAAAGATATCCCGCCCTTGCACAGGGTTGACGGCACATCCGAGAGGCTTACAGGAAGCACGAAGCGCAGAGCACGACGGGCAAAACCTCGAAAACGAATTGGTCCATCTCGACGTCCATGTCACACGTTTATTGACTGCTCAGGATGCGACTTCTTTCACCTATTCTCTCTAATTCTCGCATCAGCTTTTACCATATTATTTGATGCCCAACCCACTGTCTTTCTTTTGTTCAACACACATCAAGGTGTACTCGACTTGCGGCGCGCACGAGACGAGAGCTGGTTGACGAAGTAATGCGGGCACTGGGGGCATATTTCATAAGAGCACGAGCTCTTCTACACCGCAGCTTGTACCTTAGCAACATACCCACTGATTCTCTGGTCTATCTGGAGGACAGAATTTTACGCCACATTTACCGTGACATCATTTCTTTTAACCGCGCAAGCACATCGGGCATTGCTGCAATGCCACTGACAGAATGGGAAATACAGCGGTGTGATTCTGCACTAGCTCTAGGGCTCATATCGGCTCTCGGCTCGTTGTGTGCAACGCTTGTTGCTGACCGGGGAAAGCAGAATTGACGTTTGCCGCATGTGCACGATGATTGGAAGAGGAATGTGCCGTGGCTAATCTCGCGTGGGAAGCGCTCATTTCGACGGCGGGAGCCACTTGGCGCGGCGTTGAAACCTCTGTCGACAAGTACGCCTGCTAGCGCACACGGGGGTCTGGTCTACCGTCTGACGTGTCCGTCTGATCGGGCGCATTACGGCGCGCCTAATGAAGACCGCCCTAACTAGCGCCTTGATGCCGCGCCGGCCCGGCAAAGACCTGGGCGTATTCGTACCCTCTTACATGCCCGATGTTCACTGGGCGCCCGAGGAGCCTGTCGCAACTATCAACTGCACTACATGAATAAGCTGCAGTCGTTGTTGGGCTTGTGAAGATTACATGGCAATTTGAGAAAGCCATGGGCTTTAGGTTGTCAAGGGGTGGTGACCCCGGCCAACCTGAGTAGCGAGAACAACTCCAAAAGGAGCCGGTAAAACAAAGTTTGTTTCTTCACAGTTCGTTGAACACAAGTGTGTGTGAAGTCTGATTCATCCATCAATCGACGGACTCAACAAAGCAATGACACCAATTGGCATAGACAAATCCCCACAATGACACTGAAGACGATTTTGGCTATTAATCTCGCAATTCAGCGATCTGCGCGACTCAGCCCTCGGCAGTATCTTATCATCGTGAGCATTGACGATAGGTCGCGTGCAACTCTTCTCGGCTGCTCCGCGGCCACCGACTGGAGAATGACGGAGCGTTCACGGCCTTCATCCGACTCCAGCACCTGCTCCGAGCTCCTCGGCATGGGCTACGTCAGCCGGATTCCGGCTCTTCCGTATGATCAACACAGTACAGGGTACCCAACGAGGCCGCCCAAACCCCTCCCTCAGCGAAAGCCGTCTTCGTCGTTGCCGAAAGCGTACGTCAAGCCACACCGATCAACACCCGTCCTGCCCTGCCTAGCAGATGTGGTCTAAGCCACGGCAGATGTGGCGAATGTTTGCTTGTTACGACGGTCTAGACGCTCAACGGGCCCCGTCAAATCGTTCGTTCACAATTTTTACCATTACTGATGTACCGATACATGACGCCAATCAACACTTACCTTAGTTGCCAAGATCGTCAACACCACATTTCCTTGGGAAAGACTACCCCGCAGCCCTATCTATGTTCGGCTACTTAAACCGACAAGCCATCTGAGGCGTCTGTGGCTGACGGATGGCGTGGATATCCTCCGCCTGCTCTCTAACCGAGCTCGAGGGCTTTACACCATCACAGGATGGACTGATTTGCGAGTGTTGATAGAGTACATCTCAATGTTTAGTCTAATGCTGTCGATTCCGAGATGGCATGACGCCTCCACGTTGGGCTTGGGAGAGCTCTTACCTCTAGGCGTTTCCATAGCACACCCCCGACAGTGCGTCGAGACACATGAGCGACACTGGGCATTTTTTTCCGGCAACCAACTACAGTTAGTCATGAGCATTCGGCCGATTGTTGGGCATTCCGGGGCGCTTGTTTGCAGCTGAGGGAACACGAGCTTTTCCATTTAGAAGGCTTGATGCAATTGCATGAGGAAAATTACATATCGAAGTTGCCGGAAGAATCCTCCATTCCGAGGGGGGGGGGTGTGGGGGTCGGGGGCTGCTGCGGGGAATTCGGAGTCAAGCTAGCTTGCTCCAAAAACACGCGGCCAGTCTCGAGCGCGAGTGGGGATGACCCCCTCGGCCAAGACCGCACCATCTCGCCTAGCCCCGTCGGATGCAACTGTGCGTTTCTTCAGGACGAACCGGACGTTTGGGAATACCTGAGCCTATCTAGCGACCAAGAAGATGCTTAGATGGACCATGCCCGCCCAAGCACCGGATGTTATCACAAAGACTGCGAGAATCGAGCAAAACAAAACACTGGAAACACTTCCAGACAGATACCATCATCATGTTGTTTGGACGGTTGGAGGTTGCGAGTCAAGGACCCGGTGTCTGCGCAGCTCCAGTACACACGAATATCTCTTTGGCATGCATCATGCAGCGGAATAAGGGCATCACAGAGCCTACGATGGTGGGGTGAAAGCCACAGGTCATGGACCAGGTACCGGTAATTACATAGAGGCAGTGCCCAGCGCAGGTGCAAGAGGGCACTCGCCACACTAACATGCCGAGCTCGTGTGGCAGAGGGTTTTGAATGGTTCGAGATACGAGAGCCTCGAGGACAAGCGGGTCATGACTTCGAGGCCGCCTGTCTTCCGCTAGTGGCTCGAGAGTCGATCCGAAGATTCAAATGTCGATCATCCAGGGTTCGGAGAGACCGCAGGTCGCCGGGATGAGCCTGGATCTCACAAGAGACAGCAGAAGAGACTTTGGAGAAAGGGATGTTCTCTTCCTGAAGGACAGCTCGCAAGCAGCGACGTATTATGCAAGGGAAAGGAGAGCAGGTGACAACACCTCGACGTCTGTCTTCAGACAATTATGCCACGATTGCGCGGCAACTAGCCACAGTATGTGCCACAGCTCGTCAATGCGAGCGGTTAACCCATCCACGCAGGGTTGATCACTGCAAACTACTGCGTAAACATCAAACGCACATCCAGGGAGGGCAAGGGAAGCAACCACTCAAGAAGCATCCGGATTTCAACATCTCAGCTGGGCAGGGGTTAACCCCCCCTTCGCGTAGGGCGATTGAGTTGAGAAGGCGGTTGAGTCAAAAAGTTTGGTTTCTCCAGGACGCCACACAAACGTTGATCACCTGCTGGTTATAGCAACAGAGATTAGCCACAGCTTCAGTCTCGCTTCGACCTGGCTCCAGAATTGCGTGTCTCTGTGGCTGAGCGAAGTCAGTAGTGGATGGTTTTGCACGCGTTTGCTAGGGGCGTGCGCCGAGTGTGGGAGACTTCAGAGACCTAACTGGTTCGAGCCTCATGCACTCGCCACAGCAAGGCGACCGAGGAAACAGCTGCGGTTGTGCGTAGTTTATTTTCGTGCAGTAGCGACTCGCGCCCAGGGGTGAGACTCACTTTGGGGTCTGGTTAGTGAGAAGTCACTTTCTATCAGGCGAAGCAACTGCCGCCCTCATTGGGCCGCCGACAACCCCAACTGCATCCAGACTCCTGGGATCGCCGAGGATAGGGGTACCACGAGGCGACGGGAGCATGGTGGAGGGGTCCCATCTCAAGAGGAACGCCTGTACGTATACCGAGCCACAGGAAGTTTTCTTGTCGAGTTCAAGAGGTTAAAGAAGAGACGACTCCCCCCAGACAGAGGCAAGATCGCGCCTTTCGGCGTTCTCCTCGACGATAGGTTTGGCTTCTATGCTTCATGTCTCCTTCTACATCTGTTGGTGCAGGAAGCTTACCTAACTTTCAGAACCATAATTTTTCAACAATCATGTTGCCGAGGTGAGCTCTCCCTCGTCTACTTCTCTCGCGCCGTCCACAACTCCAGCCACAGCTAGGATTAGGTCTCTTGCCGACAGCGGGAGCAACCCTCGCCTCCCGTTCGAACATTGAAGGTGGGCCAATGACGACCACGGATACGGCCTTTCTCTTTCCTGAAGTGGCAGTCTGCAGGTTTTGCGAGTGTCGAAGGGGTATCGCGATGGGGAGCCGTGGCGGTGTTGTTCTTCTCCCTTCCCCTCTTCTGGGTCGTGGGGGTTGAGTGTGGTAGACACCAGGAGGCGAGGAGGGGTCAGGGCCGCACAAGTTTGCAGTCTTCCTGGCCCCATCACTTTCCTGCCGGCTGAGAGGAGTTCCCTCGTCCTGAGGGTAGCCGAGACGATAATCTTTCGTTTGGTACTCCCTGTTAGTCTCCTGCTGGGCTTGGAGCGGTCTGTGGTAGATCCCTGAAGACGCGCCTCTCACAAGTCTTAAGGCAGTTTGGACACCCCGCTGGAGAGAGCGAGGACCCTGAGATCGCTACCGAACAGCATTGGGAGCCATCTCACTGGTCAATGGTGGTGAGGCGAGGAGGCAAGGTGACGCCACGCGAAGAACTTCATGATCTGCAAGGAGAAACGAGTTTCCTCGCGTCCTACACCACGAGGTTTGAGCAATTCGACCAACCGTTGCTGCTGGCAGATACGATATCCGCGATCTGCAGCATCTTGCACTGCAGATGCGAC
Organism: Colletotrichum euphorbiae; assembly: GCA_037178605.1. NCBI lineage: Eukaryota > Fungi > Ascomycota > Sordariomycetes > Glomerellales > Glomerellaceae > Colletotrichum > Colletotrichum euphorbiae. Next base: position 139,287 of record JAXCEF010000041.1, on the reverse strand, counting down.
GGTGATACGTGCCATTCTGGGCTGCGATCGGCATTCCTGAGCGCCCTCGAGGGAGAAGATGTTTCGCAGCATCGTCCCATTCAGGGCTGAGATGGACGTTCTCAGCTTTTCCTTCTGTTCTGCTTCAATCCTGTTCTTCTTGCAAAGAACCACGCGCACGCTGTGTGTGGCAAAGATCGGCGGTTCGAGGTTCGTCATGGCCCAATGATCAACCACTTCGCCACGGTCGAGCGTTTCGAAAGGTCGGGGCGAAAAGGTAGGGGAATATTCTTGTTTTGTGGCTCCCTTCGATGACCGCGGAAGAATACGTTGGCGGGAAACAAGGAGAAAATTCGGCAAGCGGGGAACATTCTGTGTTTTTTTTCCGACTCTCTTTTTTTTTTCTTCGCAACGGATTTCCCACGGGCTTTCCGCATGGATGGAGTCGCGGAAGCAAACTGCAGAGTTTCTGCGGTATGCCGTTCGTCCTCCGGCGGCTTCAAGGTTTTGAAACTCTGCGGGAAAACTAACAATCGGTCTTTTTTTCCCCCTTTCTGCTGCCGGGTTTTCGTTTCATTCTCGTTCTACTATACCTTTGTTTGACGCCTTTTACGAGCTAGATGTTTTGACAGTCATGGGTTGGTGTTACCTTACAGGTGAGAGGAGGCGATGGTGATCGGCGGTGATCGGCCGTACGTCATTACCGTTTTCTGTCTGACGGCGTTTGGGGAAACCGGGGAGATTGCGGTGGCGTGTTCTTGCCACGGACCTTTTTGTCCTTTCGACACATAGCTTTAATTCGAGAGCTCCCACCTCTTCGTTCAATCTTAGAGCTGATATTCGTGTGTTCCTCATATCATTTCTGTGAGGCATCGGCGATGTGGGCCGACTTTGGCTTCGATAACAACGTGCTTGTGATGGCGATGATGGTATAGACTTGTCAAAAGAGGCGGCTTGGCCTTATTCTGGACGAATTGGGACCCGATGCGATGTGGTGTAGCGTGTGGGATTCGGGAACGATGACGATGGGTGCGAGATGTCACGACCACGACCACAACCACGGCTACCATCGACGGAGAGCAAGGACGTACGCGAGTTGCCGTACACAACCTACCACTTCCGATTCCCGACGAAGAGAACGATGGTAAACATCTGGACCGTACTTGGAAGACGCTGCTGAAGATGGAGGAGGAATACGATGTTGGAGGAATATACACTCGATGATCGCCCCCACGACGGTAGCAACGAGCCTGGCGACGAGAACCCGGGAATCACAGCAACAATACCTACCTTTCAGAATGACAACGAAGTCGTTCATAAAGGTGCCGGCGGCTGGGAGCGCATGAGGATCCGAACGACTACAAGGGACAGCTTCCCCGGGCCAGGATGAGCAAGACGAAGAACGACAGGAGCAACGATTCACGAAGGCGACGATGATGCATGGAAACATACCAGGCGGCGATGCCTTCCACACGAACATGAGACGCAGGATTGATTTCGACAAAGACGAAGACTACGAAAAAATGTCTTGGGTGATGGGCAACTTCTCTAGGCGACGCACAACCATCACATCGAACGCGAATCTCGGCCTAGCGATGAAGAGAAGGATAATCAGAAAACCTGCCCCCCCTCGGATATCACTATACACATGAAAGATGGACACGACCAAAATCGACGACTGACATGCGGGGCAGGCGACGAGGTCGACCGGCTGGGTCGCGTCGAAACCGACCGGCTTGGGGAGACGTTTCATTGACATCGCAGCGTCGACAGTCATTGACCTTGGGTGACTTCAGGAGAGGGGTGGTTGAACTTGATCAACCGACGTACTCGGCCTAGGAGGCCCCGAGTCGAGAGAATGATGCCAGCGAACTCGAGTGAACGCAGCTTGGCTAAGCTTTGGACAGCCCGTAGTTGAAAGCATTCAGCTGTCTCGGGCAGGCTTCCTCAGGTGAGGTCCTGACACTGTTACATGGTAGGTCATTATTTCTTTCTATGGGGAGGAGACCAGTCTCTTTTGAGCATTATGAATTATGAGATTAATAATTTAATAATTAAAAGATTATTACTAGAAATTAACTAAGTTTATAATTATTAACTCATAGTATAAATAGTAATTATAATACATAATTTGATACATTATAATATGTATATAGCTAAAATAATCTATAAGCGCATAAAAATAAAAAGGGAGCGAATAATATATCACTAATGCTAATATCGCATATTAAGGTGCGAATATAGGCACCGGAGCATCCGGGCTGTGCGCACATCGCTTATGCGATGTGGGTCTAGTCGGCCTGACAACAGGCCGATGAACGGGACGTCCAACGAGACTGTAGCATGACGTACGTCTCAGGATACGCCCGGCGATACGGAGAAAAAGTCTCCAGCCTCCGATCATGACCCTGATTAGCACGTCGATGGTCAGTGCAGAAAGAAGCAGAGTCTTGATACCATTGGACGCAGTGGTTTCCGATCTGTCTGGCCGTAGATGTAGTTTGCATCACTTCCTCTGTCTTCATTCCGGCATCCCGGCTGTGCTGATTTTCATAGTTTCGGCCATCCCTCTCACATGCTCATGCGGATGTGCGAGGACGATGACTGAAGTTGTCAACCAAGACGAGAAGCTGAAGCTTGACAAACCAGACCAATTATGGAAAGTATATCAATATAGGCGTCGAGCATGAGAGTTCCAGGTCGGGAATACCGTCGGGTGAAAATGGCAAACCACCTTAACATGGGCCCAGCACGTCAGGCGATTGTATTCATGATTCACATGCAGCTGCTGACGGTGATGCCTCCGTCATCAACAGGGTCAATCGTGCGTTAAAAATAATACTAATAAACAGCGTGGTATTTTTGCTAACTGATGACTTATTCGTATCGTGCGCCTGAAACGCCTCGTAAGCCTTTGGTATCTCTTAAACCACGACATAAGATGCCCCCGGAAGGACCACTGAAAACGGGCTGTACTGATGGCCGAACCCTACGAAACAGACTCCCTTATCCATCAGCGGGCCCCAAAACGAAGCTAGATCATCGTCCGCTCTTCCCCCAGAGAAACCAGCTATCATGAAGAGTTCCAGGTCTGCGTTGACAGGAATCAGAGATATGCCGGGTGGATCCCGATAAGTAGAGATCCAGAGCCAAATCGAATAGCTCAGAACTCCAACGTGCTGGAGATTTGGTAGAGTGAGAAGTTTCCTGGCTCTTGGCGGTATGGCGCCCATGGGCATGTTTTGCCCGTAATAGAGCATGGCTGTTCTTATTCGATGAGAAACAGGGGCGCCCGTCACAGGTGCCCAGTCGTCGAAGTCGCACCTTCCAAAGCTGAGCATGAAAATGTCCTTCTCGGGGCAGATCCAGAACGACGTCGGTTGAATAGTTCTGCGGTTCCAGCACGCCCCTCGCGAAATATCCACCCTGCTGATTGACCGAAGCAAAATCCGTCGAGTATACTGGTTTATCTGTGAAGATCTCCGGATGAGACTGAACCGGTATCGCTGGAAGTCTCTCATGTGCTGATTCAATCTAAGTAGGTCCATGAGATTTACGTTCACATCACCTGGTGTGACGTTGTCAATGAACCAGAAGTGAAGGTTCGGATCTTCCAGAACGCTATTGATCTCCTCCATTACAATAATTTTGAGGATGTAGAGGACGATATCCTCGCAGAAGGGGAGAAATAGGTTATCCTGGGCATGCAGGCTACCGATAACCGGCGTTGGAGCGTTGGAGATGTTCATGGTGGCGAGCTGCTGTTTGACCTGATCTTTTGATTGCGTGGCAGACTCAGAATTCGACGACTTACGGGTAGTATATAAATTCCAATCAAGCTTGGGGAGAAAGGTGACTTCTAGCGCTGGCTATCGCATGGTGCAAATCAAGGTTCGAGGTTGGAATGGCCACGCCGCAAATCACAGGACGATGGCTCAAACTCTGAACGACCTTATCGGCACAGCACTCAATTGGAGGTAGTTGGTTAGCAACATGTACGATTTTTACGGTACTGACCGGAAAGAGACAAACAGTAAGCCCGCGCAGCTAGTGCGTTTCAATCCGCTTGCTGCCTTTGAGAGCTTCATGCCTTGGGTAGGAAAAGCTCAGAAAATCAAACGCCAGGCACCTTGAGAAGCTGGTCGTGCTCGAACGGTCCTGCTGGCAGGCAACAGGGGAAGCCGAGGAAAACTGCGCTTTATCAACGCTCGTGTCGTTCTCTCAACCAGGGAAAGCCGGGGAAGAATTCGATGACGCTGTTTTCGCCAACGCAGTTGTGTAGTGAGATCAGTCGAGCCACGGTCGGCCAATCTGGTTGAGCTACAAATGTCTTTCCCGCTTGTCGTTTCTGTAAATTCCCCAAGCGATTAGGGCTGAGTGTATCGGCAAAGCAGATCCCAAAGATTTCGAGAAAAACATCGGTTAGCGAATTCGGCAATAGTCTGTCGCTTCTCGAAGATATTTCTGGTTCGGGCCGTTCGGCAGGAGAAGCTGCGGCGGTGGATTCCATCATGAGGCAAGGATCCCAGGAGGTCAGTCATCTTCCATGACGATGTTGCTTTCGTGGCATAGTGTGAAAGGCAGGTGTTTTGAAATTTGTGTTCTATGTATAAGAATCTCACTGAGAGGAAAGTCCACAGACGGGTCATGCGTGATATTGGTGCTGTAGGTTGCCACTTCTTAAGCTTCGTCGTACTTACGGTTATCCCAACCTACCAAGGTAAAAGACGTCAACGCTTCAATGCTCCTAAACTAAGTGGTATGCGCCTGTCGACGCACATTGTTCCTAGAATAAGTTCTCAGCACCATGTTGCTAGCATTCCTCTCTGTGTAAATAGCAATACCGTATACGCATCTCACTACCAAAATTCCTTGTCACTTTTTCACGCTCAGCTACCACTTCGTGGCTTGGGAATATAGCATGGTTCATTATTGTCAAGCAAGATAGTAGACGATGACGTTTTTTCATCTTAGGTAAACAGAACGAAGCCTTTGTTCCATCTGCCAAGTTTGCAGTTGGGATCGATGCAGTTCACTCGCCAAGCCCAGCAAACCCAGGGCCAGTCCGGAGTCGGATCCATTCGAGTCTGAACCAATTCCGCATCGGGTCTGCGCACGTCGAGGAAGCCCTCGTTCGAAACAGAGCTGAGCGTGAGCTTGACGTAGTTTGCCGCCAACGGTTTCCACAGCGCTCCGTCATCCTTCAACAGGTGCATCATGAGGCGTCCCCTGAACACGGATCTAATCCTTTCCCTGGCAGCGCGGAGAGACCCTTCCTTGTGCGAATGCTTTCCGGTCCCTTCCCAAAGGTCCCCGTTGTAGAAAAGGGTGAGCGCCCTCAGGTTTGGCAGTGCGATGAGACGCTCGGCGTCGTCTTCGAGGACGCGGGAGATGGGCTCGATGTCCTCGAATCCTATCGTCTGGACGCAGCGAATGGTGTCCAGGCCGAGAGGAAGAACGTGGCTCATCAGGTCGGGTATGGGCTTCTGCGTGGACCATCTCTTCCCATCGTACGGCTGCGGCATGAACACGTCGATGCTGGGGATGACCCAGGCACTGGCGCCGGCTCTTGTACCGGGCCGCATGATCCTGTGTGGTTGCTGTAGAAGTCTAAGGCGAGGAAATTTCCGGCATACTATCCCACGCGTCTTTTGGTCGATTTGGGAAAGTTGACCGATGTGTCTGTCTCGCCTTCTTCGGCGAGACTCGGGGGTCCCGGGGTTGCTGGAGTAGCCCCTCTTCTCGGTGACCGTCAGGTAGAATTGCTCCGGGAAGCTGTCATCTCGAAACAGATTCCATACTATTGGTTCGGCGAGCGCTGAAGTTTCTGCGAGCAGGATGTCTACAATGTTGAGGAAGATCTCGTACGGTAAGGAGGGGATCGGATGGTCTTGTTTCGTGGGAGAGGCGTCAGGACTTGTTGTGTGAGAACTAAGAGTCGCTGTGTGCGACTCGGCGCGAGTAACGTATGGTGGACAATGCTCTGTCATGGTGATATTTTGATTGGATATGACTACTATTCAGGTAACACTGACGTGCTGAGGCTGAATTTATAATTTTATGAGATACCAACACAATACGTGCAAACTCACTCGGACTACATGATCGTTAGCGAAAGGTCATGTTTACGACAAGATCGATGTCTGACTCACACTAGACGATGCCGTAAGCCACACTACTTGATCCTACTGTTCTGTAATAATTCAGACTGTGGGTTCCCGTTGACGTTTTGCTGTCTTGGAACTTTCAATGTGCGTCATGGGAGTCACCTTGACCTTGAAATGACTCACAAACACATGGTAATTACTCAGTGCCCAGCCCAGGTAGTGTGGCTTAAAACAACCGTAAGCAACGGCGTTCACATCTGCTGCGGCGCAAAGGCATATGCAAGCTAGGTACAAGCTAGCTTATTATTCTTGGGATGCATCAATGCTCATTTCTGACGCAAGTTAGGGTAGATTATTTACATGCAATCTTTTTAACGTGGAAGCGTCTGTCTCAAATCCGCAACCCAAAGCTCGGCCACCAAATGGACTCCTCTTCGCAAATAAAATGCTCACCTCCGTGTAGTTGCCATCGGAAAACTGGGTCAATTGATTTCAAACTGTTCTGCCCCGTTGCTTACTCGTAGTGCCTATTGGAGTTGCAACACCGGCACTCGGCATGGATGTACCGGACGCGAATTTCCTGTCTGGTGCTGACGATCTCCAGCGCAGGCGTCTCGGCGCTGACAACGAAGCCGTAGAGACGGATGCCTCTCTTTCGAAGGGGTCGGTAGATGGACGCGAAGGTAGGGCCGTGAGAGACGGAACAGATCACCAAGTCGGGTAACAAGTCCGGGTTGATGCGGATGAGGCGTCCGTTGAACCCTGGCAGCTTCTCTGGACGACGGAAGCGGCCTACTGGCATGTAGGTCTCTGTGAGGTTCGGCAGCGTGGAAAGAGCGGCGATACCCGCCTTGTTGGTGTCGGATCAGAAGCAGCGACTGGGGGCGGCAACGCGTCCAATGGCTCGGGTGAGGATGTCCCCTTGGGGAGTAGGCAGCATCAGAGCTCGAATGTAGTGCAACTCTTCTTGGACGCCGGAGACGTCGTGGTCAGCGAAAAGCGGACGAAGTAGTCCAAGTCAGAGCGGATCCAGGCGTCGGGGTCGCGATAGTTGCCTTGGTCCTGCCAGACGGGGACGCGGACGAATTTGCGATGGACCATGGAGCGCGTCATACGATTGATCTGCGCAGGGAGGCGGGTGGAGTGATGGCGCGCGAGCGGAGGAACCGGGGAAGCTGGCGTCTTCCGCACCACGCCCTTAAATTTGGAAATGTCTGACATTCTTATTCGGTCCCCCGAGAGCGTGGCATTGGCGACTCATGCATCACCGATGAAAGCTTCGCTGATGTCCAGGTAGATCACATCTTTCATTCGTCCAGGAGACATGGCTAGTGCTCAGCTGGGCCGGTGACGACCACAGCGAGAGTGAAGGGCGTGATGGTCGGTTGTACGAGAGTGGTAAATTTTGGTTGATTTTTTTTGGCTGGCTCGGGAGATCTGGTGAAGGACATAGGTTAGTACATTGAGGCCAAATGAACGTTCAGAGGCCATGGGGAGATGGTAGAAACAAGCCTTCTCGAATCGAAGTCGCAAGGCCTAGCGAAGAAGTCCGGAGAAGCTGAAAAGCGGCGAAGAGGTCGTGCACTGCTCCAAAGTAGCCCTCGACAGTAGCGGGGGTCAATTTAAGGTGAAGATTGCTTGGAACATAGCCTCAGGTAGGTAGGTAAATTAAGATGTGATAAGGTACCTTACTTTAATTATTTTGTGGAAGGTGGACCTGAGGTCGGTCTTTCCATTCTCCGCAGAATTTAGAGCAAACCCTCCACCTCTACTTCAAATCATCCAAACCCCTACCTTGCGAAGGAGAGAACTTTCACCGCGAGCTAGGCTAGTGAGAATCAACTGTTATTGAACTGCATATACTACATAAAGGCTGTTTTTTTTTTCTCTCTGAAGGCCTGCCAACAAACTGCCCAAATCCCTCTGACTCCTGAGTCCTCCGCTCCCTTCATACTCCACGGGACTTCCTCTCGCTAAGAACGGCGAAGACTGAGATACTCGACAAAGGTGTCCGTCTCTGTGATGAATATCTCCATGAAAGGAGTTTGGAAAGTATCAAGTGTGCCGTAGAGCTTGACACCTCTGTTGTCAAACGCCAGCCATTGATCAAAAGTGTGGTCAGAGATCACCCATCCCCTCTGCAAAGAAGTGAACAAGGCTGGGTCGACATCCTGAAAGCCGGTGCGAAGGTGGTTCAGTCTGTTCAGTTTCTTTGCATTGACTGGTCCAACACTTGCAACCACGTCTTTGAGGTTGGGCAGGGCGAGGATAGCTTTCAGGCCTCGACTGAAGTCTTTCGAAAGGTTTGCGATGTTCGGGATGTTGATGTGCTCAATCTTCTCGAGGAGAGCAAAAGACTTTGGGCTTGGCAGGTGCATCGTCTGGTAAAGATTATGCTCCCAAGCCAGCCGCTCTTCGTTGCTTCGTCGTCCGGGGGAGCAGAAGGGAGCGAAACAGTCAATCTTAGGCAGCACCAGCGCGTCGAAGGGCATGCGTTTGATACTGCAAGAGAGCGCAGCAACAGGCAGAAACGTCCTGTGAGCCATGGCGCGAATTTCGCGGTTGACCTGGAGAGGAAGGCGGGCTTGGCGGTAACGATCTCTTATCGCGACGTACAAAGGAGCATCTTCGCCACTGTGCTTGGCAGCTTTTGGCATGACGCTGAGCTTGGAAGGGGTGTCGTGTTTGTACTGAAGCCACCACGGAATGCGGGTTTGAAGCTCCTCAGCATTGGCGATGAAAGCCTCCATAATGCCCAGGAATATCTCATACGGCACAAAGATACCGTTTGAGGTGTTGAGGGTCCGTTGGACAGACATGGCTAGATGATGCTGGTGAGGAATGGCGCGGTCGATTTGGGAGCTGTCTGAAATGTTGGTTTAAGGCAATCTGATCAAAAGACTTGCTGAAGAGGTCGTTAGTTTGGGTGAATACAATGAAGGCGAAAAAGAAATAACCTGCCTGTCTTGCATAACGCAGCCTCCCCGAAAAGCTCTAGAGTTGAAGGGTGGCCAGCGGAATACTAAATAGTATGATGAATTTCTTGAGGTTGACTCTGTTGGTTGGTGAATGAGGATGTGAAAAAGAAAGAGTGAGTGGGTTGGTTGTGAAGGCAGAGATTTTCTTGTTTGTTTACAATGTGGGCGGCAAGGTACCAGAAGGTGAAGTGCGAGCTCTTTTGAGGGAAGGTGCGAAGGAGGGAGGGTGCGAAGGCTCTTGCAGGACTTTTTCAAAGCCGCCCGATTTAACTCTAGGCATGCTTCTGTTCGAAAAGAAAGGAATGGCACATTGGGTGGCTAGACGACAATTCTTGGTATTAATTACGATATTTATGAGATAAGTCGATTGCATATGATCTTTGTCACCGTTGCCCTATTCCCTGGCCTGTTTGATCTGTTATGAGGTTGATCATGTCCCTGAGGTGTAAGCTTGCTTCTTAACTCCATGCCCCTCCCTACAATCCTCCTTGGGATCTACAACGGGAACAAATGTAGCAGGGGGACTTCCGATGAGTCCATTTACCCAGAATGCCCTTACTTGTGGGTAAAAGTTCGAGCATGTTTTGCCCAGTGATTTGGGAAGTACATCCGAGCTCAATGCATCTTTGCTGAAACGGAGACCATGTGTTGTAGAAACTAGGTTCCCACATATGCGTGAGATGAGGGTCCGGTATGGTGTTTTGGTCCATGAGAAATACTCCACGAGGACAACCCCTCCAAATAAGACAGATGCTAATTGATATTCCCTTTAGATTGGGCAAGCTCAAAAGCGCCCCTGTTCGATCATCGTGAGGCTGGAAATAGTCGTTTATTACCGCGGCAGGAAGCCGTATGTGGGTGATGCATTCGAGCATTCTATAGCAGTCCCGGGTAGGCAAAGAAATAGCTTGGAGAAGTCGCCCGTCGATCTCCTTGTACCACGCGTCGCCTGGAGTGAAAAGATCAAGCCCGGGGAGGATCCAGGCGCTGACCTCGTCGTTCATGGGTATCCTTGGCAGCGCCCGATGAACCATGGCTCGCGTGCGGCGATTGAGTTGAGAGGCGAGACGAATGCCTCCATATCTCATCTTCATGGCCTTCCTCGCGGCTTCATCGTCGTGACAAGCGATAACTGCCAATTGTCTCGGGGAGTTCGCGGAATAGTTGTACGCCCATAGGACGGACCTCTGGTTCTTCATTGCCATCGAAATCATGTTATCGACGATGCAAAGAAGTATCTCGTAGGGGAAGTAGATAGCTTCGCTGCTGCGACTTTGCTCAGCCGGCATGTCGACATCGTTACGGGGCTCCATTGCATAGATGAACTGATCAATCAGTCGATGGCTGAGTCCTTTTCGTGGCTGAGATATGCCGTATTGCTAGCGGCGAGGTAGATGACGGGAATGCATTTGCGCGCAGAGGCCGTCTGCCTGAACCGAAATGACCTCTAGGTCCGTAGATTTATCTCATCCTTATGTCGAGACAAAGCCGTTTCGGAGATAGGGTGGCTGACGATGGCCCTGCGTTACCGTGCCTCGTCCTTCCCGGGAAAGCTTGCAGCCAGCAATGCAAACCTCGATGTACCTGCGTTTGGTAAAAGTCTACCACGGGAAGTCTAAATTTAAAAGCACTCGACGTCTACTTATCATGTTAACCTCAGAATGCCCCCCAAATCATCACTGACAGCGTTGCTTTCTTGTTATAGAACGCCAGTCTGCCAATACATCACACTCAGGGGTTCATACTGCATCGCCGGGATATTTCTCGCATTCAAGTACCTCCAAAAAAATAACAACTGTCTGATTCTCCCCTAATATCGGTAACTTCGCGCCACGGCCCTCGACCGTGACGTACAACCCAGCCCACCTCTCACGATCGTGACGCTTTTCGAGAACCCACATCGATGCCGTTTCTTATCCTCTTCTATGCGCTAGAACAGTCATGCAGACTCGTGCTTGCAGCATGTGCAGTCCACAGTATGTATCTCATGCGCATGGTCGTCCTGCTTGGAAGTATCTCGATAATGGTACTAGGTAGCACCAGTGCAGTGAATGTCAACCGTCCACACAGCTTGACGCCTCTGCCCTTGGACGGGCACCACCTGCGGCCGAAGTTTGCGGTTAGACTTGTTCCACCGGCACAGCTCTGGACAGGCGGTCTGTGCCATCACCTCGGAAATCCTTTTTTTTTCCGCCCAGCTACAGGTCACAACAGCAGATAGGATTGATGAGTCTGCCTCGAACTCCGTCGTCAGTGGCCACCAGCTGTAGCTTCCTCCTCTCAGCGCTGCCACCGCTGCCCACAAAGACGCCGATGCCCCTTTCCTGCGCTCGACGACAGAAAGACTCAAACGGCGGACCAAGCAGCCGGAACCATCTCTCCAGAGTTGGGAAGAAATAAGTGTTGATGAGAATGATATCCGCGCTGGGGTGCGGGTGGTCCGGAAACTCGTAGCGATTCGAACTCGTGATGACCACCTCGGAGTTGAGCGTGATCTCTCGTAAGCTCGGCAACGACATCAACGTGTTGACGTCCGCGGCGTATTCGTCACAGAGAAACTCCTTCGGCATGCCTTGTATGTTCACGAGACACTGCACAAGCTTGCTATCTTGCGCCGTGGGTTCCAGCAACGCCTTCTTCAGTCTCGCACAGTCGTCGGGCACCCTGCAAAGCAGCGGGCTGAAACGGTCCGTCTGAGGATATACCAAAGCATAGTGTGTATCCTCTTTGAACGGGTCCCATATCGGGATTCGACGGAACTTGCGATGTACGATGGCGCGAGTCGCCCTGCACAGCTGCGACGCAAGACGCAACTGCTGATACCGCCTCCTCCTTTCCTTCGTCGTCCATCTTGGGTTAGTGAAGATGTCGCTGATTTGTATGTCCAGCCTCGACTCAGGACTGGCATTGGGGGCTAGGTAGAAGCACATTTCGATTGGTTCGGCAGAGTACTCGGCTTCGGATATGAGAACGTCGATTACGCTGAGAAACACCTCAAAGGGGAGCGGAGGGAGGTTCGCGCTTCTCGTCGCTGAAAACCTTTCCAGCTCGTCGAGCCGCGATGACGCGGAAGAATGGCCCATTGGATTGAGTTGTGTTCGCGGCGATGTTGTGGTGCGGAAGGGGCAGCAGTGTATGACGACAGACCTGATGCGACCGCAGAGAACGACCGTTCGAAGATATCCTAGGAATAGAAGCAAGGAATTCGTAGATTGTGTATTGCCAAAACATAATCTCTCTAAAGTCTTCTCAAACGGAAAGTGATCCGAGGCCAACCCTCGGCGGTGAAGGGGGTTGGCCGGGCTGAGCTAGACTGCCGCCGTTCGAGAACAAAGGCGGACGCCGTCAAGACTTTGAGGCATGGACAAAGCCCCATTTACATGTGGACAAAGAACAAGTATTAACAGAAATAGAGGGTTGTAGCAGACACCAACAAAGAAGAAAGGAAGCCCGATTCTCAGCCTAGTGAGATCCTGCTGACCTCGGTCACGGGCAATCAGCCGAGATTCCATGTCAACTGTCGCGCTTCGTCTTTCTCGTCGCCGATGCCGCCGGATGTCGGATCCATCACCTCGAGCGGCGTTGGATCCTCGATTACCTCCTGATGCAGGCTCACCAAGGGACGGCTGGGGCCGGTTTTTTAGGGGCAAGGAGCATAGCTTTGGAGGAGAGTGAGTTCCATTCGAAGGTGGCTTGTCGAGTTTCATGTTGGGCATCCTTATCAGGATGAATGGCAATGTAGGATCGCATACATCACTTGTGAGTTGACGGACAACCTTCACCAGAGGTAGGAAAGTAAGCGTCCAACGGCGATCCAGGAATCGCAGAGGCGATCACTTAGAATGCCATAGTATGCCACGCAGCCCGTGAAAGTGAGACAAGGTTGAAACAAACACAAGGGGTTCTCTTCATTTTGCGCTAGCCTAAGACAGCTCGAGAGTCGAGACATTCCAATTTCCGCCCTGAGGCTTGGGGAACAGCTCGAGGATGTCCATGGCGGGGCAGACACAGGCGACGCGGATAAAGCCGTCACCCTGGAGTCCGATCTTGAAACCCATCTCGACGGGGCGGAAGGCGGTGGCTTGAATGTGGGCGCGGGACCTGCTGTCGAGCTTGAGAAGAGGGCTGATGAGCCGGTAGCGTTTGCGGTGCGGAGAACTGCGGATGGATCGTGTGTAGTCCTGGTTGTCCATGATGAAGAGTTGACCTCTCATGTCCGGATGGAGCGTCACCCAGTGAAGAATAGGCTCGCACTCATCCTCAGCATCGGCGACGAGGGCGTCGACGATCTTCAAGAAGATCTCGTATGGCCTCGAGGATACTGATGCAGTTGGCCGCAGTAGCCATCCAAGAAGGGGCTTGTTTGCCCCGGGCCTGCGTCAAAATTGCAGCCAGGCGGGTATTGCGTGCTTGCGAATGGCCAAGTTGGCTTTCAAGGGCGTGGAATGGCTTGAGCTTGCAAAATCCTCGAGTTGATATTTTCGATTCCCCGTCGTCGGTTAACGCTTCTGTTCGTTTCATGCACCTCATTTCTACTTGCTTTTTGCCTCATCTGACTCATCAATCACCATCGTCCTGCTCCTACGCCGCCAAAAAGTTTCTTGTCTTGGCAAAGCCAGAGAACTAATTCTGGAACTCCCTGAATATTGGTAAAAGCGATCTTAAGTACGGTTTCTTACTTTTCTCCTAGTAAAGAATCAGGAGGTTGCTCGGGACACGTAAAAGTTTCCTACGCGGCTGATAGCTCAATGGCGCCTCTCGCCGCCAGACTTCCCATCGCTCCCGATCACGACGATACATCCAAGAAGAACACACGTCCACGGACTAGGCCTGCAACGCGAGTGGCAAAGCCACAAGAATCGAGCTGTCATCCTGGTTGATGCGAAACTCGAGAAAAAAAGAAGAAATCCGAATCTTGTCTCCCTTCCCCTCGAAGATGGCAATTTTTATAGGGGAGAATACCAAAACATCGTACACGGTTCTGCTTGGAGGCGACCTGGTCGGTGAAATACGGACCCACTAACGGTGCGTCGGCGCTCTCGGAGTTGCTAGTCGCTGTCGTCACTGTCATCGCTATCATGTCCGTCCTCTCCGTCGTCGCAGTCATCGTCGTCATTTGCGCAGTCGTCTCCCTCGTCGTTGTGTCCCTCGTCGTTGTGGTGGTCATCGTCGTCATCTTGGTTTTGATCGTCGTCGGAACGGTTGACTCGATCGTACTCGTAGTCGTAGTCCTCGTCGCTCCAACCAAAGCAGTCGAGCCAGTAGACTGTCCGAATGCCTCCGGAAAGCTGCGCGTGATCTAGGACGCTGTTCATAGCATGAACGGAAGCGGCAAGGGTATTCTTCGAGGCAAAAATGCTCATTAGACCTCAAATGGGCTAAAACCGAAAGGACATCTTACACTGATCGACGAATCAATTCAATATTCTGGCTTCTGGGTAGAGATACAATGTTGATGAAGGGCAGCCAGCGTGGGGGTTGGAGAGGTTGATGAGAAGATGCAGAAGGAGAAGGGGGTTGGGGCGCTTTCGGGTTCCATTTGAAGAGGGAAGCACAAACAGGACTGGAGCTCTACGTTGCTATTGTCTTTCATGCAGCTACCCATCTCGGCCAGCCATACATCCGCTTCGTGCCAAGCCCTGTTGCTACAGTGCACCGCGTGAGCTTGATTTCATCCTCTTGGCTTAGGTAGAAGCTGGGCCAGAGAAATGGAGGATGGCTTCAATTTATCCCCACACTTGTAATCCAACGGCCCTCTTTTTTACTGTTTTCAAACATAATGTGAACATCTGAGACGGGACAGCACCAGCTTCTCGATGGAAACAGCGATTATAAAGTAGAGATGCAGACAAACGTTAGTGTTCTGTGGCCTCCTTCGTTCCACTTGAACCAGTCTCCCCACATCCCTCTTCAGTCCGCGTTGAAGGATTACACGGCTTAAAATGTATGTCGCAAGCCATAATCATCCTTAAAAGTTGTCTGGTTGACATCGGCTTTCCTGTTCTGCCGCTTAAAGTACCACCACATGAGTCCGACCAACAAGATCAACAAAAATTGCGTTGCGACAGAACACCACACTCCGGTTCTGTATGTCGAGTACTCCTTCTGCATGAACGTACACGAAGCGTAGATACCGCCAATGGCGGCGAAAAGCATCTGGACTCCACTAGCCACCGATCGGCGGCTATTGGACCGTACATTGTTGGAATGAAAGGCGATGATTGTTGGCAAGTTTCCATTGCATCCCGAAACGCCCAGAAAGACACCTGCAAGACGTGAGCCATTTGGTCGTCTGGATTAGGTTGAAAAAGTACATACCGAAGTATCTGACAGCATTTTTTTAATGGTACGCTTTGAGTAGAAGTCCAGTCAGCGTAATGCCTGCGTTTAGAGCCATCCACGGCATCCTCAGTCTCGTCCTGTCTGCAACGTAGGCTACTAGCAGAGTCCATATGATGCTGAAGAGATAAGGAGGTGCGCAGAGGAGGAATACCATGGCTGTCGAGTACCCCAGGGTAGCCAAGATGATCTGGATGAAGTAGGCAAATGCGTAGATCGGCGCCGAGCAACAGAGGAACATGAAGTCATAAACCCATAGCTCCCATCTGATCACCAGCTTTTGGAGCTTTGGCCACGTCAAAGGGTCCGGCTCTGCGTCTCCTCGATCCCGCTCGACTTGGGCCAAGAATGAGTTCGATCTCCTCTTGAGTAAAACCGATGCGCCTTCCTGATGCAAGCATTTGATCGGGAAAAGGTAGAGTGAAGATGAAGCCGATGAGGGCAAAGCCCACAGTCAAAGCACCCTCAATGCTAGAACAGTCAGCGTAATGTTCGAAATGGTGCTTGACTTCTTCACGTCACCCACATGAAGATCCAACGCCAGCCCGCAATCCAATGTGCCCCGTCGAGTTTGATGATTGCATAAGCTAACATGTTTCCGAATGCTGATACGAAAAGATTGATCATGTACCAAAACGCCATTCTTCTCGCGTCAGCTAGTGGCCTTATGCCTATGAACAGGCATGTTGATCTTGGACTTACCTTTGCTGCACTTCATATCGCTGATACCAACTACTAAGAAGATACACGCAGCACGGTAGAAAGCCGGCTTCAGCGACCCCGATTAGCATCCTGCATACTACGATAACTCTCCAGTCATTCGCGAATCCCATTCCCAACATGACTATGCCCCAGCTGAAGACGAGTCCATTGAGAAGTATCTTGGGCCCAATCGGCCGAAGGATCAGAGTGGTAGGAAGCTCAAGCAGAAAGTAGATAACGAAGAAAACGAGAAGTGCAATGGAATATCTGTTGCCGCCATCAAAATCAAGGTCCTCGTTCATGCCGGCGACACGGGCGTTCGACAGGTTGACGCGGTCCAGGCCGGCGATGGAACAGAGGATGCCCAGGATTGGGATCAAACGCCAGTCTACCTTGCGTCTGCTTCTATTCAACTCGGTTCGATCGTATAACACACTTGAAAGCTTACTTGACCCGTGCTTCGGCTTTCCTCTGTTCCACAGATAATTCCTCTACTACTCCCACGTGTCTGTGGCTTTTTCCACCCACGACAACATCCGCCTCCTCGATGTGAGACTATTCCGTGGCCGGCATGTTGCTCGAAGCCCAGGCTGACGTGAAGACGGTGGATGTAATGCATATCTGATCCCAGGACCGAGAATCTGGGACATTATTTATCTCGACCCAATCTAGCGGGATATATGCAATGGACCCCTTCATCTTGAGGATCTACAGGCAACTTCTGCCGAAACAAGGGATACAGATCCGCACCGGATGGCCCGTCAAAGCCTCCATTGGGTATCAGGGCAGGTTGAGTGGCCATTTCCCCGGACTCTAGGAGGTCTCCGGTCGGACGACCAACATATCGCGGGGAAGTGGGCCGTGAGTTGACATATCCACAGTCCCGGTGCGTGGGCCTTGGCGGATAGACCAATGGGTGCACAGATTTTCCGGATTATTCGCTTTCTACCAGCCGGTAGTTCTGTCTTCCAAACGCGTTAATGTTTCTCGCAGCTGGGACCACCCTTCCAACGCAAAAGCTGACGAACAACACTAAATAGTAAAGACGGTAACTCATTCAGCTGGTGAGGCCACCAGAAGTTTGGAGGAGAAACATGTGAACTTTACCATGAAACCAAATAGAGATGAACTCAACCCCCACCATCCGATAAGTGCTTTGCAGGTCGAAACGCATACTCAGAATTGACGAGGAGGTCGCTGATGTCAGATAGCAAGAGGAAGAGTACCCCTACCACCTCGTCTCCGCAGGTTGGTCGGAGCCGAAAGCGGAGCTCATTGATCCGATGACCCACTTACCAAGAATACGAATCACGAATCACAGAGTGTCCTGACTCCCGTCCTTCGCAGGTTCCATTGCGACCCAAAACCGGATTAGGGATAATACGGAGCCGATGGCCAAAGCTCGGACCATCGGTGCCGACATGGCTTATTATCAGCTTGGGGTTCTTTCTTTCTCCAGGTTTTCTCAAGGGCCATCCTTCCAACTTCCACCTACCAGCAACTCCAGCATCTCGAGCATCTCACATTCAATGAAGTAATGCATTCGTGTTGCACACGAACACAGACCACATTTGATCGACTTGAAATGCTTCCCGTTGTACGGAAGTCGCTTCTAGAAATCTGGCTCAACTGCCGTGGCTTGCCAAGGCCATGGAGAGGAATTGCCGTCCCGCGGGCATCGCCCCGCCGAAAGGGTCTCGGATGGAGTCCGGTGGGCCAGGAACAGGCGCCGCAAATACACTAATATGCCACAATGTTGCTGTCGACAAAGCCGTAACAGGTTCCACACCGGTGGAAGGTCAGCCACGCGGAGGACCGATTCCGCAAACTTTCAATGTGGTATGTACCGATACGCTCGGCGTCAATCACAACAGAACTTCGTGCGGATCGTGGTTGGTCTGCGTCCGTCTGGCTGCAACTTACTGCGTATTCAGCCGGCGCGATTTCTTTCGAATGGCTCTGGAAGGAGTAGGATGGCGGCATGGCCGGATCTTGTGAGCTGTTGTTGAACATGTTTGTTCCCAAGACAGCCTGCCGCTTGCTGCTAATGGTACTCCCACACTGCATGGGGGGGGGGGGGGGGGGGGGGCGAAGCGGACCTCGGCTAGTATCCACTCCTCCTCTTCATCTCATGGGAAGATTGGCTCTTCTGATAACGAAGCAGAATATGTCTGATTATGCCCTTTCACGGACACGCTGCTCATTGATGAGTGAGAGGCGCTGCTCATCATGCAGCGTCCAGAGAAAAAGTTCAGACATCGAGGACCCCTATGTCTCAGGTCTCAAATCCGGGGACGACGACACAGTATCGTACAATCAAAGTGTCATACTAATTCCACGCGGGATCCCATAATCGGCGGGGCCCTCAACATGGATGATGGTGTTGCTTCCCTCGGCGGCTCTTGGTAACCTCTATGTCCGAAAGAAAAGGGGTCTTTTCCACGCTGAAAAACACACTGAGACCGGACACTAACGCCGGCCATGTTAGCCCAAAACGAAGCGACCCAGGCTTTTCGCCGTTTTTATCCCCGACCGGACCCACCCGGTGGATCGGATGCGGGCTGCCGCCCACCACCCATTGGGCCTGACCCCAACAACATCGACAGAAATATTTGTCGGCTTGTCGTCCTCGCCTTTTCCCGTCTCTCGCTCCTCGCGAAGCAAGCGCCAGTCTACCCGTTTGATTCCTACCGATGTTGACTCATCCGTAGTCCCCGTTAATCAAGTCCGCCTTACAGTTTCAACCCTGAACGATACCCGGATAAGAGCTGTTCCTTGGACCCTGGGTTGGTCGTAAGATACTGCGACGTAAAACTACTTGTCCCGACGTTCGGCGACGCGTTCGGACGCGTTCTTCCTTCTTTCAGCCTCGACGCACTCCTGGGGCGCTTCTCTCCTCTCAAAACCTGACGAGGACACATTGACTTCCGCAGATATCTGGAATTCAAATACTTCGTTCCGTCCTCGGCGCATTGACTCACCATGTCCGCCGTGCCGGATCCGGAAAAGGGGTCCCACGCGGCCGAGACCGCGACAACGACAAGCTCCGGCCAAGACTCGCCGCCACTGCGTCCGTTGAAAGGCGTCGAGTCTCGACAGAGCCACCGGAGCCGGGCCTTGTCCCACTCCTCCACCGATACCGACCCCCTCGAGCCTCTCTCCCAGGCTCTCACGCCGGACCTGGAGACTGAGAGAGAGCTCATGGCCCGAGAGCCAATCACGTACACGCGTACCGGTACGAGTATCGGCAGCACCGCGTCGCGTCCGCCTGATTTCGAAGTCACCTTCGAACCTGGAGACCCAGAGAACCCCAAAAATTGGCCGCTCTGGTACCGCGGCTGGACCATTTTCGTCGTGTCGTTCTCCACCTGGGTCATTGTCTTGTACAGCACGAGTTACACGGCTTCTCTCCCGGGTCTTATTGCTGAGTTTCAATCGTCGATGGTCATTGCCACGCTGGGTCTTACCACCTATCTTCTTGGCCTGGCCGCTGGAAGTCTGATCGTCGCGCCCATGAGTGAGCTCTACGGCAGGCAATATGTCTACGTTACTTGCTTCAGCATTTCAGCCATTCTCATTATCCCATGCGGCTTGGCAAAATCTTTGACAACCATGATTGTTGTCCGCTTCTTTGGGTGAGTCACTGAGCTGCGTCTGCTCGTTGACAGATCATCTAATAAGGCATCGCAGTGCCCTATTTGGTGCCGCTTTGATTGCGAACAGCCCGGGAACTGTCGTTGACATCGCCGATGAGGAATACCGTGCCCTCGCCATGTCATTTTACAGCATCGCTCCTCTCAACGGTCCTGTCACGGGACCCCTCATCGGTGGCTTCGTCTACCAGTACTTAGGGTGGAGATGGACGAACTGGATTGTGCTCATCATCGCCGGCTTCGCCATCTGTCTCATGTTCACAATCAAGGAGACGTACGCCCCAACTATCCTGCAACGCAAGGCCGCCCGCCTTCGTAAGGAAACCGATGATCCGCGCTGGTGGTGCCGCTACGATGAGAAGGTGTCGAAGCTGCACCTCATCAAGATCAACCTCAGTCGTCCATTTGTCCTCAGCTTCACCGAGCCGATCTTGTGGTTCTTCAACATGTGGTAAGACTCGAACTGCCCAACGTCCTGATAATTCATTCGCTAAACCTAAGCCAGGATCTCTCTCATCTATGGTATCCTCTATCTCTGCTTTGTCGCCTACCCGATCGTCTTCTCCCAACACCGCGGCTGGGGCCCTGGAACCTCCGGCCTCGCCTTCCTCGGCATCGGAGTCGGCACCATCCTTGCCATCATCAGCGAGCCCATTTTCCGCCGCATCATCAACTCTCATCCCAAGGATCCCGTCACCGGTCGTGTCCCGCCCGAAGCCACCGCTCGCGTCATGACCATCGGTGCTATTCTCACTCCGATCGGCCAACTGGTCTTCTCGTGGACCTGCCTGCCCGCTTCGATTCACTGGGCGGTGCCCATGGCTTTCGGCATTCCGTTCGGCGCCGGAAACACGATTTCCTTCATTTACAGCTCCAACTACCTTGCCGGTGCCTACGGTGTCTACGCTGCGAGTGCTCTTGCTGGCAATGCCGTCATGAGATCGATATTTGGTGGAACCTTGCCGCTGGCTGGCCAACTTATGTACCGGGCGCTGACGCCTCAATGGGCTGGCACCTTGTGCGGACTTCTTGAGCTGGCACTGATCCCTATTCCCATTATTTTCTGGAAGTACGGCGAGAGGATTCGTGCTCAGAGTCCAGTGATCAAGCAGATGAGAGAGGACCAGGAAAAGAACGAGAGCAAGCGCGCTAAGGCGCAGGCCAGACTTGCGCGAAAGAAGGAGAGGGAGGCTGCTGCGGCGGTCGTTGCTGACGGTGGAGAGGGAGAGAAGACCGCTGGGGTGTTGGAGAGTAATGAGCAGTCTCATGCGAGAGATTTCGAGCAGGACACTGGCGCCGGGAAGTCTTGAAAGTGATACCATGGAAGAAACAAGGAAGAGGAGGCGACCAAAAGGTTACAGAGGACATCATACTAAGAGGTGCGACTTTTTATAAGCGTCATGACAGGATGCGATGCAGCACATTCGGCATTTGGGTTGCATGGAGACCTATTGGCTCATCATGTAGAGGTTGATGGGGATTAAAAGCTGCACACATAGTGCCCATCGTATACATTAAGTAATCCCATGATCGCATAGAGACATGAGACCCTATATCAGGATGTAGCTTTAAGAATGTTCGACGAAGAAAAGATAGACACCAATGATCCCTCTGAGCTTCCGAATTGAAACCAAGCCTATATATGGCCTCCATGGTGGAAAGAAAAGCGGGCCGGTTCCTGTTGTCGAAGAGGAATCATTGATCCAAATGCCCAGGGCCAGTCGTGAACAGGACACATCCACCTATCCTCGACCCACCAATGACACCCTGGTTCTTGCCTGTCACGCGTTGTTAGCATTCGATCAGACGGCAACGCAGATCCTTCAACTTACAATTCTTCCAGTTGTCGACGAGAATCTTCGTGCACCAATTGTCACCAAGCGGCGAGGCGAACTTTCCCTTACCGAGCGGATCCAGGGTATCTTGTTTCTTGAGGCCATGCTTGCACGGATCGATAAACCTCATCTCAAAGTGCTGTTTCGTAACGTCGCCGCGGCCGTTGCCTTTTATGACGGCACCGAGGCGTATCTCTGGGAGCTGCTTCGCGGCACCCGAGCAAAATCTCGAGGCGTCCATGTACAAGTCCGTCTCGTTGACGGGTGACACAGCCGAGCTTCTGAAAGGCTTGTTCCAGCATTCTTGTTCACTGAGGAGGTTGGTGTTGTTTTCGTGCAGAACGTTGAACATAATTTTGGGGGCAAACAGCGCCGAAGTAAAAGGCATCCAGACGGCGAAGACGGCCAGGAGGAATTTTGTACTTGAAGTCATGGCTGCGCCGTTCAATGTTTGTTTGCACGAAGCCTCTGGCACCGCAACAGGAGTGAGATGATTCGATTGATAGGGATGGGTGGTGGGATGGGAGTTGAAGCGGATGGTTTTGCTGGGTCTTTATATGAAAGCCGTGAGCAATTGCGTGTGGTTCTTGCGCTGTAGTCATGATATCGTGTACGCAAAAAGGCTCTGAGCCTTCGCAAACATGGCCCTGCTGAACACGAGAATGCCCTTGTGCTGGTGCTACATGACCGGAATAGATGATTGTGAGAGGGCACATGATGTCTGTACTCCCAGAACAAGTCAATATTGACAACAAGCACATGGCAAACATGCAGAAGCAGAGGTAAGCAGTTTCCCCTGCACACAGTCCCGTACCGACTCGACGACAACACAATGAAAGACTTGCTTATCGAGAACCACTCAAACGCATGACTGTTTAACCCTGCGTTTAATCTAGGGAGGGTGATATCTCTCACAGCAGTCCCGCCCTTGACACTTGGCGTCCACTCAAAATCATATGTTGTGCGAGATTCTTCTCACTGCCACAAACCGAATCACAATGACGAAGTGATTAAAACGTCTCGGAATCTTCTCAAAACTTGTGAAGGGCTTTTTGCTCCGGGTTACAAACATGATGCGTCTGGATGGATTCGGGCGCAAGTGGACATGCTGCATCTAATGCAGCATTTCCTGGGTTAATTGGGCTGCATTGGAAAACGGGATAGCACTGTAGTATGGAAACTAAGAGAGATCACCATCGCAGTGTCAAACTACAGGTTTGGTTCGTTTTTGAGCGACTCCCCAGCGAAAATTGGAGTACTCAATCGTGAACACGCCAACACGGACTTGAGGGACTAGCTTTGCCATGAGCTGACGCGTACTTTACTGGTGGTTTGGAAGCCACAAGCCATAGCCCAAGTTGCTCCATTTCAAACTTCCTAAAGCTATCCAACTAAGGAAATCAGACGTTCGTATTGCCGATGAACTCTACGAGGATGCACTGGGCCACGAGCATCTGCCTCATGTACTGTGCCTCATGGACACCGGGTTAGGGTTCTCCTGGCACATAACGAGTGACCCAAACAGTTTTCCGGGGCCAAATGACAAGATAAAAGATCCTCACGGATGAGCCGACCACCCGTAAATGACTCTCGAGTGCCGGCCACCGGAGAAACCAATTAACTTCATCGGTCCGGGCAATTCAACGCGCTAGACCCGCGGGAAATCGGCACCTCTAAGATGGCAGCGACCGGCGCTGACAATTTGCCATCCATCTCCGGGTAAGCTGCCGCCGCTATGTTGTCTTCGTCTCGGCATCCCGGCAGGCCGGAAAGATGGTGCAACAGCCTAAATCGTGGCGAAGGCCGACCAGTGCATTAGTTCCCGCCTGTGGTATTTTTCTTCTCCCATTTTCCCGGTCGCGACTTTCAAAGGCTCTTCTAATTTCCTCGTCGCAATTTCCAAACGTAGAGCTCTGGTGGGGTGACGTGTGGTCGATGCTGCGCGTAGGTAAGCCCGGTGGTCCGAGGTTCTGCAGCACGCCCGGAGGTACGCGTCAGCGTGGAATAAGTCGAGCAATCGAGAGGTTTCGAGCACGATATTATTTCTGATGCTATTTGCCGTACAACCGTCCCTCGAAGTCCGAGATGATTTGAACCTCTTCCATGGGATGAATGCAGTGTTCCGATAACGCTGGATGACGAGATGGATGACAAAGTCCCCAAAAGCGTGTTCACGATGCGCCGAAGCAGCTCGATAACTTCAGACCAACATATCTCGGAAAAAATCAGCGTTCCGCAACTGAATCATCTGAGTATGATTTAGACACGGCCCAAAAACGGCCTAGTTCTTTTCTGTTTAATCAAGGTTGGTATCGAATAGTTGCCTGGAGCTGAGCATCCGTGAAGTTTATTTCGACTAAGAATAACGGCACTACGTCGATCTCAAACTACTCTAGTATTCTTAACAGAAAATAGAGGCCGCCGAGAAGGCAACATGCTTGGCCGCAGAGAGGTGGCACCGTTGAATGAGGATGATTTGAGATGACAAGCTGCGAATCTCTGAACCCCTGCATGACGCTATGAACCGCTCGGCGATCTGTGCGTCTGGCGCAAGATCATATACTTCGGTAGGAACGGCTGAACATGAGAAGGCTTGAGGCGACTTCCACCCAAAACTGGTACGTACAGCAGCAGGACATGGAGAACTTTCCAACAAGTCATCGCAGGATGGCCTTCGGGTGCCATCCACTGTCCGACAACGACCTGACACATACGCTAGCATCGGCACGCCCAAAGAATTCTTTGCCAGAACAATGTTCTGCAGCTTGTAGCTGGCGGGCTCTCGGACTAGGTCATCATGGCCGTGCTACATGATGTCTTACAGACCAGCGACTGATATCGCCCACATCGGGGCCGAGCTCAACCTGGCGGAAGAGAGTGGCCACAGGATATCAAACATTGCCTTGGTAACGGATGGGTTCGACAAGAGGTATAATTATGTGAGTCCCATGATCTCACAATCAACACTCTCTCTCTAGATACAACCAATAGGCCACGCGCTAGAACAAGCCACCTTACTCTCGTTTCGAATTCGGCTTTAAGTCATATCCTTCATATTCACTATGCGTCACTCATCGATGATTTTGGCCACTTTCGTGGCCACCTCTTCCGCCTACCCCGGATGGGGCTCCAACCCTGTCTTCATGAATGCCCTTCACTCCCGAGCTGGTGCCATCAGCGATGAGCCCCTCGGCGATCTCGCCACACTTCCGGCTGCGTCTCTCTCCAACACCGGGAAGGACCTCAAGAACATCCTCACTACTTCCGCCTCAGCTACCTCGGATGACAAGTACTCCGGCAACGTCCCAGCCCTTGGCAGTAAGGAATGCGCCGCAGACAAATGCTGTGTCTGGAAGCACGTCGGTAACGAAATGGCCGCAATGTTCAGGGATGCCAACGGCTGCACTCAGCCCGCCCGTGCTGCGGTCCGTCTCGGTTTCCACGATGCCTCCGGTTGGAGTAAGGCCACTGGTCCTCTTGGAGGCGCTGACGGGTCGATTGCTTTGGCTCCTGGAGAAATCAAGCGCCCCCTCAACGACGGACTGCAAGATGCGGTCACTCAGAGCCAGACCTGGTTCAAAAAGTACAAGCAGTACGGCGTCGGCATGGCTGATCTGATCCAGTTTGCCGCCAACACGGGCACCCTTATGTGCCCCGGTGGGCCGAGAATCAAGACTCTCATCGGTCGTAAAGATTCTTCCAAGGCCTGCCCTGACGGTCTCCTCCCCGATGTCAATGATCCCGTCGATAAGTTGATTGGCATTTTTGCCAACAAGACAATCAGCCCTCCCGGCCTTGCTGCTTTGGTCGGAGCTCACACCGCTTCTACCCAGAAGACTGTCGATCCTGCGCGTGCCGGGACCCCTCAAGATACCACTCCGGGAACCTGGGATACTCTCTTTTACTCGCAGACACTTGCTGGAGCACCTTCACAGATCTTCACCTTCAAGAGTGATACTGTCCTGTCCAAGGACTCTCGAAGCGGACCGTCTTTCCAGGTCTTCGCTAACAACCAGCCCATTTGGAATGCGGTATGTTTGGACAGTAATTTGGGAGCTTGATCTGAAACTAACGGGCCATAGGCTTTCGCGAGAGAGTATCTGCGCCTGAGTCTTCTTGGAGTAGACAACATCAACGACCTTACTGACTGCACCAGGGCCCTGCCCATCGCTAAGTAAGGAGTAGGGACGCTCTTCTATGACGAAACGATGATATCATGAGACATTTTAGACAAATAGGGTCATATTGCATGTAGAATGACTTGGGACTTTTACTTCATCTTGTAAACTCTTGACACTTGGAAACACAATAATAATGCTTCAATTACGGCGAGCCATGAGAGTCGAGACCTGTGACGCTGACATTCAATGGCTCTTGAACACTTGTAGACCACTTGCAGTCCTTACTCATTTCATACTCTTCAAAACTTTAGGTAGGCTATTCCAGGCTCGGGCTGGAATCTTTCTGCCCCGAGCATGCCTATCTTCGAGCTTGGTGGTGGAGTAACACATCTGGAGAGTGTTGCCACAAGAGGACAAATGATAGGCACAATTCTCGGGCCGGACTCCATCATTGCCAAATTTACGAAGAACAAGTAGCATCCTGGCGTAAATTCTCCGGGCAATGAAGATGAATCTCACGCTTCTTCAAAACAATCGCATCGTCAGTCCACGGGAGACGGCACGCTCGGGCACCCGTCAGGGCAGATTGTGGAACCAGATGCTCCCGCAACAATGCAATGTCTCGACCCGCGCCGAGCACCACCAGACGTCTACACCTCCTCCGGGATTTCAAATGTTAGCGCGTGATCTGCCCCACGACACTATACCCAAAAGTCATAACATTGGCGCGGTACTAGTACTTTTGAAGAGGCATAATTTATATGGTATATTTAGTAGCTAATACTGCTGCCACCTGACTTGATGACTAGGTGTAATCGGCGGACTATTAAGTGAGCTAGCTCTTTCAACTATTCCTGCGGGATTAAGTGCCACGCAGCTCAAATTGCTGGGTATAACTCTGACTGCCCAAGATTTTATATTTCGAAGTTATTGTCTTGAGGGTAGGGTTGATGGCGACGTTGTGGTTGGTGAAGTTACTCTATTGGTGGTGGTAGTAGTGGTAGTAAAAAACCCCCCTCTTTTTTCGGCGTTAGTAGGAAAGTATCGGCTTTTATTTCGGAAGTCACTTTTCTTAGAATCCCTTAGAAATTGGGCGAAGATAATAGAGTTGTGACTTCTATAAAGAACCTGGTTATTGGGATGGAGACTAGTGGGGCAATTCACGCGCTAACATTTGAAATCCCGGAGGAGTGTGTAGTCGGATTCCACTCGGACACTCGGACAGTCGGACTTTTGAAGTTGTGAGAGCTGAAGGTTACATCCCACCACATGACTTGGGTCGTCTGAAAGATACTTAGAATACAGTCCCTGAATGTTTGTAACAGTTGGTCAGAAACTGTTAGTATCTGACCCTAGCTAATCATTGAACGCCAGCAGGGGCAAAGTCACACGCTAACAAACATTCAGGGGGTATATTGTAATCCATTAGGCGCTTGTCGAGATACATCTCGGCCATTGCCCAAAGGGCCGAACAGGTCTTTTCATTGCAACACCCTTCACGTTACTGCAGACGCATCTTTTCCGAAATCTATGTTGCGTCGAATGACACTCTCCCTTGAAGCTTATTTGCCGTCGGCAGCGGCGGCTCGTCGGATCAGTATCTGCGCGAAAACCTATGTCGAAACTGGCGGGGCTCGGGGTTGAGTTCTAGGCTTTGAACCCTCGTTCGAGATCTGTCCCATCCTGATCACGATTCGATTTTCTCTACGCCAATGGTAATACTCTCAATTTCTCTCTCTGCGTCCTCTCAACCCGTTCAGTATGTATACCATCCGCGTACCATCCAAGATGGACTTCGTGTTGAGAATGGGGAGAAGATAAACACATGGCAAACACTCGCTGCAGCACATCATGTCAATCCACCGTGGAGATATTGCACGCTTAGGTATCCGTGGACATGACTGGTTACGTACTGAGAACAACGGTAGGGATACATACCTGGCCTCTCTTGTCAGTGTTCCGAGGCCCGGATCCCTGGACCGTCCGGAACGACGGTATGTGCAACTGCAGACGGAGAAATTATCGGGTCACTCAACACATCAACTATCCACGACTCGCATTTTGGTCCACACCGCCTGAGCCTGTTCTATTCTGCTACCACACACTATCCGTTGTTGACTAGACACTTACTCACTGGCAGTCAGCGTCCGACTTTGGGATACAGCGTGAAAACATATACGTTCACTGAGAAATTCTCGGAAACTCTATAAAACACCAAAATTTTACATTACGTGACAAATCTCCACGTGACTAAGCGGGTGTTCTCCAAGTGCAATGCAAGCAGTATGATATGAATCGTGGAGATTCTGTCAACAAACCTGCAGGGACAGGACAGCGAGGATTAGTGCGTGAAAATGCTACGCTGTTTAACCCGCCTACCTGTCGTTTCGTGAACGAAACCAATCAGAGGACAGATTCTGGTCAAATTCGACGCAGTAGAAAAGTGCCCGGCTGTTTAAGGTTTTTCAGCATGACCCTTGTTAGAGACCTCCCCCCCCCCTTGCTTTCCTCCCTTCCCCCAACACAGGATTGGAGTCCCTCTCCAAACGCGTTCGCAACTTCCAAGAACTATAGCCTAACTTCAACCCAAAGAATCTGTTGTGCCATCGTCAAGTTGAGGTTTGTGAACTTCAATTGAAGTTCATTGGCGAAGGAGAGTTTCCTGCGGTATTGGGGACTAAGCGTGGGTTGATGAGATGCCATACCCCATTTGTAATATGACGACGACGGTCCTCCGGGTTCGGCGGGGATTGGACGATGATATGTGAAATGAACAGTCCAGTGTAAGGCACGCAGGCGGCGTTGGCGCTCCTAAAAAAGGGAAAAGGCAGCATCGAGTCTGGGGTGGTGGATCGCGGCTGTCTGGGCACTCACGAATCGTTGTCTTGTAAAGGCTCGCACTTTACAGCCTCCACGGGAAATGACTCAGATTGAAATATTTGCGTCGTTGCTACTATCAACATTATTAAACCGGGCCGTTGGTAACGCCCGCGGAACCCATCTCGCTTGCGACTTGCCAATTCGGCGTTGCATAGTCTATTATACTTTCGTACGCACTGGGGCTCTTCGCGTCAAGGAACCAGTGTCTCTATAAAATGGATACAATGGGGGCCCTGAATGTTTATAACAGTTAAACATCCCCATTGCCCCAGGATTAATCTAATGAGGCTATTCTAATCAGATTTCATTAACCCATTCCCCCAGCTAACCCTTCAATGCTAGTAAGCTTGAATTAATATGCTAATAAATATTCAGAGTATATATTATATACTGCAGGCACCTGACATAGTGTACTTGCCAGCTTTTTCTGCCTAGTGAGCTAAGATTAGTCATACCCAGCGCTGGCGGCTTGATGCAGCTGGAGTTTTGGTCGCTCGTTGTTCCCGCTGCTTAGCTGATGATTAGCCCCTTAAGTCGGTCATATAACTTACCATCAACGTTGAAATAAGGAGGACTATGTAAGGCGCTGCTCATGTGTGATTTCTCTTGTTTGAAGCAGACTGAGACCGAAAGTAGCGCTGACAAGAATGATGACTTCGGCTATTTTTGTGTGGTGTTGGAACCTAACAGCTCGTGATTTTCAGAGGAACGTGGCATCTCGGAGACGAAGAAGCGAGCAAAACCGCAAGGATTATTGCACTACTATGAAGACCCGACTCGCGGAAATTTGGCTGCAACGAAGTTGTGGAGCTCTGTTCAACTCCCTCGACTCTGTCCGACTATCACACGTCGACCACATGTTGAGCCCCTGACCCTGGCCTAGCCAAGCATCGTCGTCTCTAGGCATCTTCAACGGCTGCATTTTCATGTACGGTGCGCCACGCCCGACTTAATACGCCTTACAACTTGCTCGGACCTGAAACCCCGCCATTTCAAGCAACACGGCGGGATGTTTAACTTTGCGTATAAGATATGAGCGACACTTCGTCAATTCCGAAAAAACCCAAAGCTGAATCCGAAGGCCCTGAGACAATGGCACTGCGTCGACAGCATGTGAACCGTAACCCTGGATCACTTGGCGGTCATCACAAAGAGTGTTGGACCAATTCCTTTTCGAGTATAAAGACCATCGTGGCCAAGGCCCAAGAGAGGAGGATGTCGTCCGAGTCGATTTCTAGTTCAGCACAACTAAGCAGATCTCTTCTTGAGTCTCTACCTTTTCTTGTAGTGTATACGAAGATACCTGAGATCTCGGTTATCAAAGATGTCAGCCATCTCCAAGACAATCAGCCAGCTGGCCCGCCGCGGGTTGCGGAAATCAGCCGCTGCTCCCCCTTCCCGCGCCTTGGCTACTGTCTCAGACTCCAACCTCGCTCAGATGGGCGCCTCAATGCCGCCAGGCCACAAGGCAAAGGTCGCTCAGCTCGAGATCTTCACACTCCCTGACCGCGTCACTGGCAGCAAAGGTGATGTCGCTATGGGCAAGGCTCTCGTCGACGCCTGGCGTCGTGATGGCATTCTCCAAGTCTCCATGAACGACAAGCAGCAAGCCATCTTCAACGAGGCCACTGCCGCCAGTAAGGCATTCTTTGCCAAGCCTCATGAGGAGAAGGCCGCGTGTGTTGACTCCCAGAGTTACGCCGGTTACATTGCCTCTGGTGAGGAAATCACAGATGGTATTGCCGACTACTCTGAGATCTTCACGGTCACCAAGGACTTGGATCTCTCTGAGCCCCGTGTTCGCGCACACTGGCCTTGCCACGGGCCGACCCCTTGGCCCGACTACGAAATGAAGCAGCCCATGACAACGTACATGGATTACCTTGGGGAGAGTGGAGAGAAGCTGCTCCAGCTTATCGAGCTTGGACTCAATGTCCCCGCAGGATCTCTGACCAACTTGACCGCCGATGGTTGGCACCACATGCGTATCCTGAGGTAAGTCTTGAGCACTGTCGTCTCCATCATAACGTCACTGTGATACTGACCGTATCCAAGGTTCCCTCCTACGCATAACACAAATGGCAAGGGCAAGGAGGGACGGGGCATTGGTTCTCACACAGATTATGGCCTGCTTGTCATTGCCGCCCAAGACGACGTCGGCGGTCTCTTCATCCGCCCTCCTTATGACGGCGAGCACTACGCCAACTGGGAGAAGAGTGCTGCTGGTATGAAGGAACATGATGAGGGCTGGCACTACGTTCCGCCTGTCCCCAACGTCTTCACAGTGTTCCCTGGCGACATCATGCAATACGTTACCAACTCGTACCTGCCATCCACTCCCCACAAGGTCGGCCTCAACACCCGCGATCGCTTCGCTTTTGCGTACTTCCATGAGCCCAGCTTCCAGGCCGTCGCTAAGCCTCTTCCTGGTTATGACGTCGGTCAGTCCCCCAAGGAGGGCATTCACTATGGCACTCACTTCACCAACATGTTCCTGAGGAACTATCCTGAGAGAATTACCACCAAGAGAATGATGGCTGAGAACCGTCTTCCTAAGTTGAAGCAGAAGGAGCTGCGTACTATGCCTACCAACAGCCAGACCGCATCTGGCTACATCCCCAGCGCTGGGAAACAGTCCCAACAGCAGGCTTCTTTGTAAACATTTCTATTTTTTGATGAATGACAATAAGTGTCGGCAAGATCGTATAAGCGAGTAAAGGGCGAGAAACGAGGGAAACACCAGATTGAATCACATTAAAGGACATTTTGCCAATATCAATAGAGAATATTAAACAATTAGACTTATCATCGTTTGCCATCAATACCAGCCGAGTAAAGTCAAATTTGAGTGCAGGTATTGATCAACAAGCTCAAGACGCAAACTCATCCCATTATGATCGGACCGGCGTGTATTTAGGTTTCTACTTAACCAAACGTATCAGCCAAACACGCAGAGTTCTGATGTCTAGATGTATCGTTGCCGGCGCCCAATCGCGTGTTGCCGGGCGCAAATTAAGCTTCGTCGCCCCAACCGCGGAATTCCCCACAACTCCGCCCACTTGACATCAGATAGCCGAAACTTTGCTTCGTACCAACCACGACAACCAACTATTATGGCAGCCACAGCGATTCGATTTGCCGCGGGAACGAAGAAGTCTCCGCTGGGAACACTGTACCTGCAATGTCATGTTAAGCCCGGCGCCTCACGCGTCAGAGAGGGCGTGACTGCTGTAACCGATGCGACCGTCGAACTATGCGTCGCAGCGCAGGCGCGAGAAGGCGAGGCGAACAAGGCTGTCGTCAAGCTCCTAAGCGAGGTAACTTGCCCGCAACCGGAGGCTATAATCAATCATGAATTTATGCTGACTGGTAAAGGTATTGGGATTACCCAAGTCTGACCTCACAATTACTCAGGGGTTGAAGTCGAGAGATAAGACGGTCGCTGTGAACAATGTGAAAGGTGCCGAGGGGATTACTGCAACTATTAAGGGAAAGCTAGCTAAAGCTACTGGGGATATTTGACGACGTACAATGGAGACTATGACGAGGAGGAGGGCACCAAAAGAACTTTATTCACGAGCGCATCGAAACATTGATTTCTCGGTGTCTCCGACAGTACTTCCACTCTAAGTCACCGCCAGTCAGGCAGCTCTCAGGCTGTCGAGTATTTTCTTTGCCCTCTTCTTTCTGAAGAACAAACCCTTCCAGTTTATTCACTGGGCTGACGCTGCAATCGAGCCAATTTTGGCGATGACGTTGGATCGGATCGTCCATGATCCGGGGGAAGGAAGGACCTTGTGCCTGGTGTCGACGACAGCTCGGCAGATCTTTTCATCTGTTGTGCGGATACTCAGTGATCAACACTTCATTTGGACAGCGACTTGCGAAAAGTTTTTCCCAATGCGCTTTCTCACACATTGATCCTCTACTAAAGTCTCCGACCTGGCCAGCATGGATTAGTACGTAACGTACAGTTATGAACGCTCAACTTTATGAACGCTCAACCCTGCATGTTTCAATCATGAAAACTCCTTCCAACGCTTCATGTTGTGTGCTACTTTCTATATCTTTGTTTCATGCCACTTGAACTTACCTGAAATCCTCTCCAAGTATCTCCTCCTCCAAAGCGCTCTCCATCATCTTTAGGGATAGCAATTACCCAGCCCGCAGGCCCCATAGGTACCCGCCAAATAGGTAGGTAAATTATGGGTAGTACCTGTGGGTAGTAGCAATTACCTATAGTTACTATAGGGGGGTGAAAAGGTAGTATTAAAGGTATCTATTTTAGAGTAATTAGTACATAAGTAGAAGGGCGGTAGTATTATAAATAGGAGGCCTATGCTCTATATAAACGCTACACCGCCCAGATTCTACTATACTGTTACGACCCGTTATGCAAGGATAACAACCAACCAACCAGCTGGGCGACAGACGGTTAGGACAGGACATTTATATTGCAGGATCACAGGAACACCAGGGACTCCCACGGAATAGAAGAACTATGGTATAAGCCACGTAATAATAAGATAAGACTAAGCATATAGTATAGGTCACTAAGCGCTTAGTGAGAACAACTAAGCGCTCACCCACAATTACTAAGCGATTACTAATACCTAATTAGTAATTAAAGATTACTAATACCTAATTAGTAATTAAGTAATAAGAGTAAAAGGACTATTTAGAACTTATATATAGTATAGACTTAAGTCTCCATAAGGACAAACTTCTATAGCCCTTTAGTAATTAACTTTATAATTACTCTCATAGGTACTCTTAGCTTTATTTTATACTATAACCCCTTATGAGAACTATAACTAATTACTATACTCCTTAAACCCTAAGATTTATTTAGTAATATAGTTTAGTAAGACTATACTATTAACTTAGTATTATCCCTCAGCTTCTATTAGTAGAACCTTACTATTAGATAGCTAATTATAATACTTTAATTGCTCCTATTTAATAAGTTAACCTTTAATACTACTTAATAGTATAGAACTGAAATTATATTGACTCCTAACGCGCAGCAAGCTAACAACACGGGGAACGCACGACCCACAGCCCCCAGACTCACAAACAACTAATAGGCCCCAATAGCTCCTATAAATAACTAGGAAATAATAAGCCTTCAGCAGATATACAACATAATTCTCTAGCTTCAGCAGGAAAACACATAACTCGCTACTTAGCTTACGCCTAGGGCTAAGTACCCAGAACCTACTCTATACTTAGGAGAGCCAGGAACCCTTCAAGAATTTCTCACCCGCACCTAAGCCTACCTTTATTACTACGCCGCCTTATTTCTAGATAAGACCATAAAAGTTTATAAAGCTGCCTCTTTCCTTAGGGGAGATACCCTCACCTAGTTTAAACTATTAATAAGAGACTAGCTAGGTAGATTATATAATAAATAAGATAAAGAAACTCAGAAAGTATTTAGGAAGTATAGCAAGTTTAAGAAGAAACTTCAGGAAGCCTTTAGAAGCCTAGATAAAAAAAGATTACTAAATATAAACTCACTAATCTCACGCAAAAGGAATTAGCTAGTAAGTATACCGCTAAGTTATAATTAATTTTATTTAAGCTAGATTAAGGAGAAGAAGCCCTAATAGCTAAATTCTATTAAGGCCTAAAGGAAGAAGTTAAGGATAAGCTTATATAACTTAACTGCTCTAAAGAACTCTACTAGTATATAGATACTATAGTTAAAATTAATAACCGCCTCTATAAATAACGCCTTAAATATAAAGAATAGTCTACTTAGAATAATAAAGTAGAATAAAATAACTATAGAAGAAAAAGTAACTAATACTAACCTAGTAATAACTACTATATAAAACGAACTTCTAACTATAGGTATTATTAGCGTCTTCTTAGTACGCCTGTGGCAGTACTGAGGGGGTAACAAGACGTTTAACGAATAGCAGTGAATAGGAACGATATGCAGTGAAATAACGAAAGATAGGTCTTAATATAAAAGGAGTGAAAGTCTTATATTATTATGTCCTATGCTACTGGTCTTATTTATAGACGGCAGACGCCATATGATAGTAGTAGTATACCACGTAGTAGTAACTATATATTACGATATATGATAGTAACTACGTACTATTTGTATAGTCATATCTGCCCCCAAATAGAAAAAGCTATCGTCCTAATAGTAACTATGTCCTATCCTCTGCGAAATAAGGCTGTAGTGTGGGCGATTTAATTAAAAATATTGCTGACGTCGTTAGCCTTGTGCTTCTTGTTTGGCGTGGTGGTCTTAGGTGTGGCGCGGATAGGGGTTGGGGAATTAATCTTAGGGACCCTGCTAATGAGAGCGTGGAGGGAAGCAACCTTAGAGCGAAGGGCTTCTACCTCCTTATTAACTTTAGTAGTAGCCTAAGTAATCTTATTGCTTAAGACCTACTTAATAACTATATTATTCTTAATATTAATGAGGCGGTTAGTAAAGTTATTCTAACTTATAGCGCTGAGGGTCTTAATGCTAGCCTTAAGGGCGGAGACGCGCGGAACAAGCTTATTATAAAAGCCAGTAGTAAGAGCAGTAACCTAGGTATTAGTACGCTTAGTAGTAGTAGCGATATTATTAGTGGTTTTGCGGGCCTTATTAGTAGTAGTATAGGTAGCTTTATTAATTATATAGATGCTCTAGAGGCTAATAACTATAGTAAGTAATATTAGGTTAGCGCGGTTAAGTATAATAAGACTACTAGTAATCTTAGTATTAAAGGTGCTGAGATAATGGGAGATAAATACTATAAGTACAGACGCGCGGGAAGGAAGCAAGTAGCTGTATATAAGACCGCTCAGTATGGCGGTCAGAGCGCGTTTGCAGGTGCCTTGGATGCGGCGGACTGCTGGGTTAGAGGAGATATTAGTGATTATGCGCTTCTTGCTGAAGATCTTCCTAAGGAAGGAGAAGACCTCAGTCTAAAGGGCGTTATTAGGGAATTATATGAAGAGGGTAATGGCAGTATTGTTAGTAGCGGCGCGGGTAATAGGTCCCTTGGGGCGGCATTTAGTAGCGGGGTTGCTAGGGATAGTAGGAGTATTGTTATTATTATTATTATTATTAACTTACTCCTTATTATCCTCCTTATCCTCCTCAGTAGGGTTATTAAGGAGATTATTATCCTTAGCTAGAGGGTTAGAGCTATAGGGATAAGTGGGATACTGGGAGAGAGTAATACTAGGGCGGATAGCTAGTCTGGAGTTCTTATTAGTAGGGCTGTTGATATTTATGCTATTATTATTAGGGTGGGGGGAGATAGAGTTGAAGCGCTTAGATCTATTGGGGCTAGTGGGATTCGTAGCGGGATAGAAGGTGCTAGTAGCGTCCTAAGAAGGGGCAGCTGCGCTAGTGGGGATATTGGAGAGGCGATTAGTAGATATTATTGCGTTAAGAAGAATAGCTAGAAATTAGTAAAGAGTAATAAGGGCTTGCGAAGTATAGAAAAGAAAAATAAATAAAGTAGTAAAGTAATAAAGTAGTAAAAATTTTAATTCGTATAATATAGAAGAAAAATCGGGTTTTTATAAGTAAAATTCGGGCAGAAAGCGCTAGGCTTAGGTTGAAACAATTGCGTAGAAGTAAAGTAAATAGTTAATATAGAGATGCGCGTCAGCCTTGCGGATTATAAGTCCAACGTCGCAGAGAACAATAGTATTATTAGATAAAACACCTTAATAGCCCACTAAGACTTAGTGCGGTATAATACTACTTCTATAAAAGAAGGCTATCTTTAGGTAAAGCCAAGTAAAGGCATTATATATAGTCCCAAAGAAAGCAGTAGTAATATTCAAAGGGATCCTATTATGGGATGGGAGCGGCGTAGTTAGCCCTACTCTTTGTTAGTATGGAGCGGTAACGCTATTTTAAAGGCTTTAACTGCGTTACTAGCGTAAATAAGTAGGCTTTCATGTAGCTCCTATATATCTTTAGCTGTAGAGTAGCCCTTCTACTTAATAAGATACTAGATAGTAGGATTATGCCCTCACTAGTTAATCTATTAATTAATAAGGCGCTCTATCTTATATTTATTATAATTATTTATAATAATTAGTTGTAGCGGGGCTAGTATCTAATGAAATAGATCTAATTCCTTAGTAGGTTAGTAGAGTTAAGTAATATTAAGAACTAGGTAGATCTTCTAAGTAGCTAGGAGGTTAAGCTAGTAAGCTATAGAATTAACTTTAGTAGTAATTTAAAATAGGCTAGCTTAGGTTACTAACTGTTTGTGCTTTAGGTAACTAGGCAGGTAGTAACTCTTACTAAGGCGAACCTAAACCTAGTCCCTAATATTAAATTTAATATCTATTTAATAATAGTTATAGTACTACTAGTAGATTTTATTAGCTATATTAATAAGGTTGGTAGCTTCCTCCTAGTAGGTGCGCTAGAGGACTTTAATAGCCTCTATTAGCGTAGACTTATTAGTAATAATATTAAGGACAGCCTGGGGGCGGAAGCCTAGCATAACCTTATTTGGGGACTAGCTAATAGTAGTTAATAATATGTTATTAAGGTTATACTAAAGGGCAGAAAGAATATCTACCTAGGGGGTATTTAGGTCTGCT
This sequence comes from Colletotrichum euphorbiae, assembly GCA_037178605.1. Taxonomy (NCBI): domain Eukaryota; kingdom Fungi; phylum Ascomycota; class Sordariomycetes; order Glomerellales; family Glomerellaceae; genus Colletotrichum; species Colletotrichum euphorbiae. The sequence continues at coordinate 102,110 of JAXCEF010000041.1, read as the reverse complement.
TATATATAATATTATAGGGCGATCTTAATAGTCTAGTTAGTCTGCTCGCTCTAGCTATTAGTCTGAGGATAATATATAGTAGAGAGGAGGAGCTTAACTCTTAATATAGAAAAGATAGCTTTCTAAATCTTTGAGATAAATTTGGGGTCTTAGTTACTAATAATACGCGCTAGGATGCCCTAGTTATATATTAGCCAAAACTAGATAAATATAAGTCTCTAATTCTAAGTAGTATATTACTTATTATTAGGAATTAAAAGCTCTTTCTTAGAGAACTTATATATCTATATTAAGAGGTAGTTAAGCGTGTTATAGCTTAGTAAGACCTAAAATATGCCTATAGAAGGAATAGGAGGTAAGTTTATAATAACGTTAATTATTATAGTGTAGTAGGGGTAGGGCACTATGGGGATAAGTTAAAAGGTACCTAGAGGTAAGCTATAATTAATGCTATTCTCCTAATATCCTAGGTAACAGTAGATATATAAGTAGTAGGCTTTTACCTTATTATAGAACTAAGTCCTAGCTAACTTATAAATCATATAATTAATACTAAAGTAGTACTTATTATTATATGCTAGCTGAAGGACGTTAGGAATAATAGCTCGGGGAATACAGAGCCTCTCTACATTATTAGTGTTAATATAAAAAAGGAGGCTATCACGCTATATCTATAGCTAAACCTAGAAACGTTTGGGGTAATAACTATTAGCTATAGCGCGGCGATCTTCCTCAAGGGCATCATAAGGCGTAATAGTATGCTATTACTTAGTATTATTATTAGTAATACCGCGCAGGATAGCGCTATATCTTTAGTTATTAGTATAGGCCTTTACGATCTAAGCGGAGAACTCTATATTAAGGTAGATAATAGTCTTAGTAGAAGCTCCTAATATAGAGGCCTCAGCAAGCCTAATAAAGTTGGAGGGACTATAGTTAGTTACCTTTTTAGTAATGCTATTATTAATATCAGTAATTTTATTAGCTTTAGGGAATAGTAAGGCTTAACTAGAATATTAAAGTAATAGGAGCTAGGAGAGAGTATCTAGTACTATATTAAGTTTGCTTGGGATATAGGTAATATATAGTTAGAACTATAAGAGGTAATTAGCTATATTAGTAAGCTTTAGATTTATATTTATAAGGTTAAGTATATATAGTAAGGTATAAGTAAGGATACTATAAGTAGTAGTATAGTTAGTGAGGATATTAATAAGTTAGTAGTTAGACTAAACTAGCTTATAGAGCTTCTAAATAGCCTATATAATACTAGCAACCTCTACCTCTATAGCCTAAAATCGCTATTTAGCAGGGGTAGTTACCCTAGAGAGGAACAGAATAGGCCGAACATTAGAGGTCTTAAGCGTAGTGAGGTCAATCTCAGTACCAGAGAGTTCATCCTCCAACTAGAAGACCATAACTCTAAATCCTCCTTTATATATATCTAGCTTAACAAAGAGTTCCTTAGCAGGATCATAATAATACTATGCGACTTAATTACAGAGATTCTCTTATAGAGCAGTCTAGGACTTAATTTCCTCTTCTATAGGTTTAAAAGTAACCTTAGTGAGGTAATAAGTATATATCTATTTAGCTACTCCTTATAGTAGCTTATCTTCGCTATAGAGGAGAGCAGAAAGGACCGTTTTATAGCAGGTAAGGGGTGCTGTAATAATATTAAACTATAGCATATTATAGTATAGCTATCCTGCTATCCTGAGATATCTCTTAAGGTTATAGAGGTTATTAGGGAATACAAGCTACTAAAAAGCCTCAATATAGTTATTAGTACGTAAGACTCTAGTAGTATTAACTATATAGCTAAGGAGCCTTATAGAGGTAAAGCTAGTGAATAACTTCTCTATAGAGATATAGAGGCAGCTATCCTCAAGGAGCTTGAGCACAATCTCAATATACTGGAGATAGTCCTTAGCAGTATCGCTGAAGATCATAATATTATTAATATAGGCTTAGATAATATCTTAGTAGTTATAGAATAAGTTATCTATAAAGCGTTAAGTATATGCGGTTCTTAAACTCTATTAAAACGATATTAAATACCTCAATACTGTGTGGGGAAATTATAGCTATCTAGTTATAGTATTTAGAATATACTGGAAGCTAGTAAAAGAATCTAGTAGTATTAAGTACTATAACCTAGCCCTTACCTCTTAGATAGTTGAGGATATTATTCTGGTCTGGGAGAGGGTATATATTAGGAAGTGCAACCTTATTTAATAGGCGAAAGTTAACTACTGGGCGGCCTTTTTATACTCTATTTACTATATACTATATAATAAATAAGGGGTATATAATAGGAACTAATCTAATAGTAAAGGATATCTTACTTTTAGAGTAGAGGCTATTAAGCTTACTATAAGTAAGCTTAGTATCTTCTATCCCTAGGGAGAAGGGGCGGGAGGCCTTAACCTAGCTTTGCTAACTATTAACAAAGTTAATATATATACCTTCTTCATCAGGCATTAGGATAATACTATAATTATAAAAGATATTATGGCAGTTAAAAACTACCTTTAGGCGAGCTATAAAAGCAGTTATACTAGTATAGATCTTAATACTTGCAGCTAACTTAATTATTAGTATGCCGCTAGGCTGGGAGATACTATAGGAGGGGACTTCCGCAGGGCTGGGATTCATAGCAGGGGTGTTACCAGACACTATAGTATAGAAGGCTTCCTCTATTATAATAGATAGGGCGTTAGGATATTTTGGGAAAAGAGTATTAATATTAGCCTAGTTAATGAGGTTTGTAGTATTAGTACTATTAAAGCGGGTTAAAGTACTAACTCTTATCCCTTTAGAGATACTAAGCAGCCTAGTTAAAGGGTTTCGCAAAAGGACTAGCTTTGGGGTATCCAGAGTAATAACGCTATTAACTACAGAAGGGATCCAGAAATAGAAACGCCACAGCTAGTCTTAGTTACTAGTAGTTAGGGAAGCTAGGAGGTTAGCGTAGCATACTATAGCAAAGATAGAATTATAAGGAGGGATTATAGTAGCTTATATAAGGTTAACCGTCTGGATAATAGAGAGGATGCTCTTATAGGTTAAATTAGCAGCTATACTATATATAGAGCAGAACTTTATAATCCCTTTATTAAAGTCAATAAGTAACCTATAGTCTTTATAAAAGGGCATACCTAAGAGCAGGTTCGCGCTAAGTAAGTTAATAACTCCTATAGTAATAATAATATAAGCCTAAATAGGCGTACTACTAAGTGTGCCTGGGAGGTAGAAATCAAAAGTAGCTTCTTCTATAACCTCAAAAGATAAGTTTATAGCTACTATATAGCGGGGGTCTACTAGGTATAAGTAGGCCTTATTGATAAAGCAATCTATTTACTATTAGTTAATAAGAGCAATAGAAGCGCTAGTATTAATATAAACTTCCTCTATAGGCCTATTAACCTAGGCAGATATATAGAGGCGGAGATAGATCTACTTATAGAGGCGAGTGCTCTTCTGTAGTTTAGGGGAGGTATTAATAACTTAGCTAGCCTCTAAAGTGAAATTAGTAGTATAGTTAGTAGTAGGTATAGTAGCATTAGTAGTAAGGCCTATAAAAAGGGGGCGCTCAGCATCTAAAGCTAACATATTACTAGAGTTATAAATAAGATTATCCTATATAAGCTAGTAGTTAGTCTCCTCCTTAGGAGAGAGAAGCATTACTAGGTCAGAGCTATAATTACCTATCTATCCTACTTATAGCTAATATAAGTTAGATAGGTCAGGTTATTTATAAATATTAACAAGCTTATATCTATTATTAATAAGGTAGTTAATAATAGTCTCAGAGTTAGTATCTTTAAAGACCTAGTAGGCTTAATTACCGCAATAGTATTAAGCTATCTATTATAAGCAGTTAAACTATTAAGGATATTCCCAAGGCCTTCAAGTATTATAGTAGCTATCCTGGGGGGCTTAGTTGCCTGCTAGCTTATTAGCTTAATATGGGGTATTTTAATTATTAGAGCAGTTCAGCTAGAATCCTCCGCAATATATAGACTAGTAATACTAATAGTCCTATTACAGGGACTCCTAATAGAAATATAAATAACTCTAATAAGTAGAGTTATCTAGTGTAGCTAAGTAAAGGATACAGTAGGCTCCTAGGCTAAATAAGAAAGGAGTATAAGTACGCTAGATAGTATAGCATTTCTTATCTATAAGCAAGAGATATATATCTATTATATCTATTATCCTAGGCTTATAGAGAAATTATTAGAGTTTTAGATTAAGAGATTAATAGAAGACTATAAGTAGCTAGTACGGGGTAATAGATCCCTATGCCCTAGCATACTTAAAGACTTTATGCGCGTATTAGTAGATATTATCTTCGCTATTAATCTAGTTGAGAGTAAATTAATTCTCCTAGAGCTAAGTCTAAGCTTCTACTATAGTAGGAGCAAACTTCTATCAAATAGCGTCATATAACGCAGGTAACCCATTTAACTAGTAGTACTACTATTCTATATTTATAAGGATATAAACCTACTAGGAGAGAGCAGAACCTTAGAGGAGAGTCTCCTACTAGGTAGTAATAGCTATATAGTAGTAGGGATACTCAGCTAGAGCTAAGAGGTAAGAGAGCTAGATATCTACTTCATAGTAGTACACAACTCCGCAGTTATAGAAAACCAGCTCCTTACTATACCTCAAAGTGGGGGCATTAGGCTAGAATACTCTATAGTCCTATAACATCTAGGGCGGGAAGGGCGCTAGGGCTGGCTGCGCCTGGGCGGCAAAACCCCTTATAACTACTAGAGCAAGAATATCTAAGAAGAGACTATATAGGTTCTAGAAGGCGTTATTCCCTCTATAGGGATATAGAGGTAATAGGCTATAGGGGGGGTATATAGGAACTCTAGGTGCTAGCAAGCTATAGCTAGGGGGACCCTACTATAGGTAGCCTAGCGGGGTAGTACTTTATCTTATTGCTCCTAGGCCTAGGGGGACTATTAGAATAATAGTATTCCCAGTAGGGCTGGTATAGGTACTGTCCAGAGGGGCTAGTATAATAATAACTATCCTAGTAGGACTAGTATAAGTAATATCTAGAGGGGCCAGTATAATAGCAATTTTCCTAGTAGGACTAGTATAGATACTATCTAGTAGGGAATATGAGGAGTTAGCGGAACGTATTAACGGGGCAGTAACCTAACTTATAGTTAGGGGTTTTAATAATGTCCCGAGAGGTACTTAAGTCTCTACCTTCATTAGCGCTCCAGGTTCTTAGGGAGGCTACTTTAGCAGAGGGGGAGTACTTAGTAGCAGAGCAGCTACAAAAGTAAGCTATCTAGTATCACAAACTTAGATCTCTTTAGAACTAAGGTCACTAAAAGAGCTATAGAGGGTACTAGATTTATAATAGCAAAGAAGGACCCTTATTATGCTACTAATAGTCTCCCTCAGTAAGTAGGTATCAACATTCCAACCATTAATATTAAGTAGCTTATTAAGCTAGCTAGTATTATAAGAAGCCTGCAGAATATAAAGTATTTAGCTTATATGCCAATAAAGGCTACCTAATACTACTATATTATATAGGAAAGCTTGACTAAGGCTATAAATAACTAGGTTATATTTATAGCGATTTATAAAAACCGCAATATAGCAGACGTTGTTTCATTACGCCTCTATAAAATAGGGCGAGGGGAAAGACGACCTAGCAGCAGACTTCTGCTACTCTATTATAATAGAGTCCTTGGAGCTTAAGCCTGAACCTAAGCTCTTATCCTAATATAGACGTCTTATGCGCCTCTTCTAGGCTCCCGCTATAAAGCGAGCGTGGGGTAGAGAGACTTAATAAGGTTGAGGATCTAAAAAAAGAAAATCTAGTAGTTATACTACTAGATATTAGCATCTTCTTAGTACGCCTATAGTAGTACTGAGGGGGTAATAAGACGTTTAATAAATAGTAGTAAACAGGAATAATATACAGTAAAATAACAAAAGATAGGTCTTAGTATAAAAGGAGTAAAGGTCTTATATTATTATATCCTATACTACTAGTCTTATTTATAGACAGCAGACGTCATATAATAGTAGCAGTATGCCACGTAGTAGTAACTATACGTTATAATATATAATAGTAACTACAGACTATTTATATAGTAACAGGTATAACCCTAGGGCGCCTCAGTATACTACTACCTATAGACACCACATTAGACCTATAGACCTTAGCGCAGCCTATAAAGATAATAAGCAAAATAATAACTAGAAGAAAAATAAATAATATTATAACTATAATCAAATAGAATACCTCACCTATAAATACTAATCCCCTAAAAAAGAAACACTTTTAACTAATACCTAAGAAATAATAAGTACGTCTCACTATTAAAACTATACCTCATAAATAACTTTATTGAACTACTTACTATAATAATAAGTATAGAACCCACTTAGACTATAAGGAATATATAGAATAATACCTAAAAAACCCTTATAGATTGGAGTATAATACTACTAGTATCCCCCTAGTAGCTACATATACTCTAGTAGTAGGATACTAAACCTACTTAAAGGCTAAGAGAAAAGCTAATAAGCAGCTTAATAAAATACTATATATATCCTTAAGCGTAGATATTAAAATTAATAATAAAGTACATATTACCTAACTATAATAAGAACTTTAAGTATATAAGCTATAAGTAAGAATATAACCCAAAGACGTTACATAGTAGTAATAGATTGGGTTGCTATAAACTTATATTAAGAGATAATAAGATACTAGAAATAACCCTAAGCAAATCCAGCAGATTAATAACAAAACTAAGGACTAAGCAGCAAAAGAACCTAAATAGAACTATAAGACATAGCCTTCTCAAGAATAACGAGATAAGCTCTATTACACTAGAAGAGCTAAATGGAATAAACCTTCTGCTATAATAACTAATAAATAACAACTAGACTCAGAAATAGAAAAATATATTAAATAAAACTCATTTAAAATCAGCAACACCTCATCTAAAGAAACTAGATCAGAACTGTTAGTATCACTTAGTGATACTAGTAGTACGTACGTACACACAGTCAAAAAGGTAGGGGTCAAATTGATGGTATTGAAAAGGTCTAAGTTGCGTATTAGTAGGTAGGCAGGAGGGCGATAGTGGTGTAGATAGGAGGCTGATGCCCCACAATACACCACACCGCCCGGGCTATTCTGCTGAGCCACCTGCGCCTGCGCCAATACGCCCAATATCCTAATACTAGTAGTCTTTTACTTTCTGCCAATATATGCTAAAATCCCCCACCAAAGTAGTATTTTCAAAACGATACAATAAGTGGCCAAAGTGGCCGCAATTCGCCTCCATTATCCTCCATTTTATCTAATTTGCCTATATTATCATAATACCTCCTCTAACAGGTAATATCTGCCTATATCCCATACCTCCATAGTCCCATCCTTCCTTCCATTCGGGCCCGGAAAGCCCATCCCATCCTTCCATATATATCATGCCCCTTCAGGCCCTTATAACCCATCCCTCCATACGTATTGTAGCTTTATTATTATTAATAAAACGTGTGAGGGCGCTATTTAAGGCCGTTTTAGTGAAGGCATCAGCGAGGTTATTATAACTATTTATCTATTGCACTTCATAAAGCTCTCATCGCTTATATAACTATTGAAGGGCTATAATATTAATTATAAGATATTTCTCCTTTATAGTCCCAAGCTTAATAAGATATTTATATAGCAAATATAAGTCAGTATAGATAGTTATAGTAATAGGAGGTATTATAAGCTTCTTTATAAGTTAACGGAGGGTAGTAGCAATAGCATAAGCTATATTAGTGCTAGCAACTATACCATAGATCTTAGATACTAGTACGGAGCGGGTTACATACTTACACTTTATTAAGCTAAAGTAGATAATATTACCAAAGATTTTGAAGGTATTGTCAAGAGTAGTCTTATTAACTAGGATAATCACAAATCCAAGCTGCGAAGATAAGTTAATATTATTTACAAAAGACCTATCAATAAAGATAAATAACTTAGCTATTATCAAATCAATAGATATAAACATTAGACCACAGTTAAGGTTATCTATTTGCTACTAGATATAATAATTGAGGGCCTTTATATTATTAGTAGTGGGATCCTAGTGCTAGGCTGCGGTGGATAGGTTGAAATAAGCCTCTAGTTAGTAAATCGAGGCGATATATGCACTGCGTGCGCGTTATTTAACGTATTATTTCTTTATATTATAGTTATTAGTAGCGTTAATAAGATTAAGCTTCTTACCCTAGTCTTTTTGGTGGAGGTATAGCTTGCTATTATCCGTAAGGGTAATAATGCCGCTATTAAAGACTAGAGGTTTTTTAATAGATAGATACTCCTTCGCCTTTACTATAAACTTAGCCTTAGCTAACTCTTCCTCTTCGCGGGCGGAGAAGCCATTATCAGTGAGGCTAATAGTATTATTAGTTTATATGCTAATAATCCTAAAGTTAGTATTTTTAGTAGAACTAATAAGAAGGCAAGAGTTATATAATAAAGTTACTATCTAGAGATTCTCTTTATAGTACTTGCTATAAGTTGCCCACTAATAGGTGCCTACCTTAGTAATACTATATAAGGGCTTAATAACCCTTATAATAGTGCCTTTAGGGTAGTAGGCGCGTAGTTATTGAGGCAAGTGGGCGAGGATCCAATAATTCAGCTTTAAAGTTAACTAGATATAGGCTTATATAATATCCCTTAGCCATAGGGAGCATAAACCCTTTAGAAGGGTAGGGGCGAGGGTAAGAATAAGTTGCTAGCTATATCATTAGATCGTGGGGAACTAGGTGAGTACAGACTCCTTACCATCATTAGTATAGCCTAAAATCACAAGTTATGATTTTTTATAGGGCTTAGAGGTAGTTTTGCCCTTAATCTCATTAATGATATGCGACTTAAAAATCCTCTCGTTATTATATTTATACTTATTATAAGTAATAAACTTAAATACTCCTCTATCCACAAGAGCATTAATCTCCTTTTTTATTAACTCTTTAAAGGGGGTACCTATAGTAGTAATAATACCCTAGGATTATAGCTTCTTTAAAAGGTTAAGGTTATTATGCTTCTTTATGCTTATAAATATAGCAGGGATATTAACCTTATTAATAAAGTAGTAGCCTATGAATTTAGTAATAGTATTGTAGTTAGTAATAATATTAGTAGTAGCGGGGCTTTTATATATTTAAGTCCCTTATTAGGGCTCTAGGGGGGCTGAGGTATTATTAGGCGTCGCAGTGTCGGGCGTGAGGGCATTATTATTATTATTATCATCATTATTATAGGTGTAGTAGGGCTTAATGATAGTCGACTGGAATACCCTTGGACCGCGCGGTAGGTTAATAGTGCAGTTTTCGCTATTTATGTCAAGCAGGCGGAAGGGGCCCTGCTAGCCGTCTTTTTCGCGCCACATGCGGGCTTCAGATAGGATTAGTAGGGTGATAATAGGCTAGGTATTAGGCCTATTATGCGCTACAATAGCCTCGCTGACCTGCTGCTTAGCGTGGAGTTTTCGGATTTTATTAGTTGCCTTTTACATAGCTTCAGCGTAGCGACAAAGGTCTGGCGAAAGGGCTAATTCAGATATAATATGCAGATAGGCGCCGAAGATAAGAAGAGTAGGGATAACTCTATCAGGGCCAGCATTGTTATTAATAGCCTTAATAGCTATCTATAGGGCTATTTCAGCTTTCATAGAGGGGTCTTCCTAATAAATAATATTATAACTACAGCAAAGGATAGCGTAATATCTCTTAACTTTGCTAATACTATAGTAAGCCTTCATAGGTATAATTTTAACTAATATACCCATTAACTTAGCAGAGTTCTTAAATTTATCTAAGTTAAATTATATACTAGTATTAGTAGTTATTTAGTCTAGAGGGCCTTAATAGACATTAATCTAGCATACCCTCATTATATCCCATACTAACTTAGCTAAAATATTATAAAGGAATTAAGTAGTATTAAAGGCAGTAGCTACATTAATAATATAGAGGACTAAGTAGTTGTTAAGGTAAAAGATATTAATAATAACCTTATAGTTAAAGGTAATATTATTATAAAGGGTGAATCTAAATTATGCGGGCGCTATTATATTAAGTTAATAACGCTTATAATACTTTATAATCTTCTTAATCTTATTAAAAATTAGTGGGGTAGCTAGCCTTATCCAGTATAATATAAAGTCTTTAGACTAATAGGTAGCTAAAATAATAATAGATTCAGCATAACTCAGCATCAGTAAGGTTACAGTATGCGAGGCATTATTCCTTCTTTAGCATCATCTAGGCGTAACCCTATTTATAAATAATAGGGATTTTAATATCACCTTGGATGAGGTTATCTATTAAGTTATTATATTTAACGCTAAATCTATTTATATCTATTAAGCTAAGTAGGAAGGGGGTCTTTATAGGTATAACTTCAAACCTAACTATACCTAGAGGGGTATTAATATTAATAGACCTGAGGCTAATAATAGCGTTGCCTTTACTAAAGATAATAGAGATTATACTAGCTATACTTATATCTAGTTTCAGCAATAGCATTAGTTATAACTAAAGGACAAGAAACTAATTATAACTAGCAGTAGAGAATTTAGCTACGCTAGTGTTAGGCATAATGCCTTAGAAGGTAGTTGTGGAGTATCGCCCTTTGAGAGTGAATTATAATATAAATTTAGTAGTAGTAGTAATTATAAGGGGTAGGAAGAGGTCTTGCTAAGTGAAGGCATAATAAGTAGCCTAGTTAGTAAGAGTAGTAGTGAGGAGGGGTCTATTAATAATAGTAGCCTCACCAGCGAAATAGACTTTAATCTTCTCATCTTCATTATCATTACCTTCAGCATGCTTATGGGCGTAGCTATAGTTATTAGTATTATTATTATTACTATGAAAAGCTATAAGATCTTTAGTACCTTTAACTTCTAGTAGGAACTACTAGAAGCCCTCAGGGGAGGGGTTAACGTAGTGCTAACTAGCGCGATAATATTAATACTCTCAACGTTATTTAGCATTAGTATACTTCATGCTCTAATAGTTGAACTTTTTGCAGACAAAATATCTTTTCTTATTTTTCCTATGAGATATCTTGGAGCTCCTCTGCTTATAGAAGCTCTTGCTGCTATAGTTAGCCTTACTAAACTTCTTTCCCTAATTAAACTTGTAATTAACAAAGTACTAGTTAGTAGTAGTTATTATAGTTATCTTAATAACAAACTAGTCTTAAGTTTGTAATGCAGTACTAATAGCATTATGTTATTAGGCGCAGAAGTTATTATATATCTTAGCTAGGTTATATGATACTATCTCACACTCCTTTACGCCTTAGTAAGCTGCTATTATCTGCATTCGCATAGGTTTATCGCCTAGGATAATATGTGGGAGCCCTTATTAGATTATATGAAGTTTAGTAATAAGTATTAATAGGGCTTCAGTCCTCAACTTATTGGGATTCTAATAGATAATCTTCTTTAGCAAGATACCTCACTACTTAGCGAGGTAGGCTTACTTATAATCTTTAGTTTTAAAGTGGGTATTAATCTTTATAATTATATTAATAAAATTAATATAGGATTAGAGGGGTTATAGTTAAGAGTAAAAGAAGATAAGGGTAGACCCTTTAAGTATAAATAAGAGGGCACTTTTATACTTATTTAGTATAATACCTAATTTAGTATATAGGTCCTTAAAGATAATAAGCTTTTCTTTAAGAGGGTTATATATCTCTCTACTATACTTTATCTTATCCCTATATATCTTTATAAGTGTAGTAAGCTAATAGGGGTTAGTATTATACTTAATAGAGGTAGTAGGGGTCTTAAACTTATATAAAGTAGGGTAGAGTATAAATAATAATAAGTTAATATCAAAGGGGTTAGAAGGAGGGTTAGAAGGAGGGTTATTGCGTGAATGTGGCTCTAGTATAATAGTCTCTAGTGGGGTCATTAATAGCCTCATTTTACTAGTTAACTCCTTATAGAATTCAGGGTTATTGATATACTTGCGGAGTATTTAGCTCTTCTTTATGATAGCATCAATCTCTTACTAGGTCCAGATATAGTAGTCTTCAGTCTAGATAATATCAGTAAGTCCCTTTGCAATAGTTTAACTAACTTAGCTAGCAACATAGACTCCTCTATCCCAGAGGGTCTTTCTGAAGGCAGTTAAAATAGTTAAATTAACTTTATTAAATCGCTCTTAGGTCTATCCTTTAAAGTTAGTTTTAACCTCCTAAAATAGCTCAGTTAAAGTTAATTTATTATTCTTATTGTAGTATCTAGCATAGTAGGCTAAGATAGCTACAAGTTAAGGTCTATTAGCAGTAGCAGGGTCAATCTCAGTCAATAGAGTAGTATAGTCAATATAAGGCTTTACTTTTGCCTATTCCCCTTTTAGGTTATTAAATCCTAATCCTAGTGGAGGGGACGTATTAGGGGTAACTAAATCTTTAGAGATTATTTCAGGCATTTTGAGGTAATAAAAATAATAGCTAAAGTATAGGAAGAGTTAACAATATATTGAGACATATTTAGAGAGTTCTGAGATATCGTGAGTATAAGGAGAATCTACAAAGAAGGGAGGGGGGGGTTAAAGTAAAGAGTTTTCAAGGTGAGAGTACATCAATACTATAACCAGCAGCTATCTCATAAAACAACTAATAACAAAGAGTTGCAGTAAGAGACGGATAAGAGGCGGGATCTTATAATATAAAGCAGGTCTTTATGTTATTTAATAGGAGGCTGAAATAGCAGTTAAAAGTAGCAATTATTCTTTTGCTTAGTACTATTCTTAGTAGGTATAGCATGAGAGGTTAATAGTGATAATAAGTATAAGTAGTATCTATACTAAGATAAGGGTTTTTAATGTGAAGAGGTCCTGCTGGAAGAGACTATAGTGTTAATTATTAACGCGTATTTTGATGTGAATAATTGAGGGATAGCAGAGAAGGAAGGTAAAGGATAACAAATAGTACAAATAGTGAAAATCATTATAGGTAGGATCCCATAGGGGTTATAGGCTTAGTATAGCTAAACCCAACTAAATAGGTTAGTAAGGTTAATAAGGAATTACCTAGAGGTAGTAATCCAAGGATGATTTGCTATTATGTTATTAATTTGAGGCTTTTAGTAATACTTTTATAGCGTGGTTATTGCCTTTATTTGCGGTTTAGTAGTAAAGTTATTAATATATAACGGACGCAGGAGAATCTCATAAATAAGCAGATTAGCAATTAAAGACCACTTAATAGGTTATTCAAGCTCTAAAATAGATATCTAATAGATACCTAAGAAGGATCAAGAGATACTCTAGTTAGCATAGTAGTTCGTTTCGCAATAGGTCCCAATCCATAAATCGTCCACCTATAGTTACTGCGAGAAGACTATCTCTTCAAGATAGATAAGCTTACTAATCTGTAGTATCGTGGTATAATAGTGAAGTTAACTACTGATTAGTATTAGTATCACTTAGTAATACTAGTAGTACATATATACACACAGTCGAAAAGGTAGGGGTCAAATTAATAGTATTGAAAAGGTCTAAGTTGCATATTAGTAGGTAGGCAGGAGGGCGATAGTAGTATAGATGGGAGGCTGATGCCCCACATTACACTGCACCGCCCGGGCTATTCTGCTGAGCCACCTGCGCCTGCGCCAATACGCCCAATATCCCGATAAGAACTAATTAACTACTTAAGGCACCTCTATAAAAAGGAGATCAACCCTCATTAGAATAACTAGGAGATTGCCTTTTATAGTATATCTAGATATAAAAGAAGAAACCTCTTATTTATAATATAGGTTAAAGGAGATCACGCCTATCTCAACCCCATAAATAACTAATACTATTAAGTATTTTAAGCTTAATACCTTATAGACTACTATAATAAACACTAAGCTAATATATCACAATAGCAGAGCGTGGATATAAGGAAGCAAAAGTGCTTGTATTGATTAGGATATAAACGCGAATAAGGTGCGGGTTTATATACCCCTTTGGCAGTTTTGAAGAGCAGTGCAAAAGGCCCACGCTACGCGACACACCCCCAGCCGCACTACAGAAGACTACTATGCAGCTCTTCCTCTATATATATAAATATAAAAGAGATATGGTTATTGCGCATTATAGGTGCCCAAAGGGGCTTATGAGCAGCTATAAGGGCCGAAAAGAGTCTGCACCCCCAAGCGCTAAAAAGCAGCTCAAAGAGGGGCAGCTGAAAGGGCTAAAGCTGGACCTCCCCACCCCCAAGCGGCTGCTAAGCGGCTTGAGCCCCGCTTGAGGAGGGGAGCGGCTGAAAGGGCCAAAGCTGAAGCTGGACCTCCCTACTCCTAAGCGGCTGCTAAGCGGCTTAAAGAGGGGCGGCTGAAAGGGCTGAAGCTGGACCTCTCCACCCCCGAGCAACTAAAAGCGGCTTAAAGAGGGGGGGGCCAAGACGAAAATAAATAAACCTCTATACCCCTAAGTAGTAGCTAAGTAGCTTCTAAGTAGCTTAAGCCCTACTTAAAGAGGGGTATTATCCTTCTATAAGTGCGGAAGGTTGCTTACTGCTCCTCCTCCCCTGCGCGTAAGTGCCTAAGCAAACTATAGCGCTAAGCCCCTTTTCTAAGTAGACTCTAAAAGGGCTCTAAAGCCCTTAAAGTAATATATAAGTTAGCTATATATAGGTTAAAGAGTTAAAAATTATATAGGCTATAAGAGGCAGCATAAGGATATAGAAAGAGGTATTATAAGTAGTAGAAGAAGGGGTAGCGCACCTTATAATATAGGAGATGATAAATATTATAAGAGCGCGCCTAGGGGCAGCGCTCTAAAGAGGGAGCGCTAAAGGGGGAATTTAAGAAGCCTAGCACTTAAGGGAGCGCTAAAGAGAGCTTCTTAAACTAATACTTATATCTATAATACTTAGGAGCAGTAGAGGGGTTTTTTAAAGTAAAAGAGCTAGGCTTATAACTATTATAATAGTAGAGCATAGATATAAAGAAGCAAAAGTGCTTTTATTAATTAGAATATAAATATAAATAAGGTATAGGTTTATATACCCCTTTAGTAGTGCTAAAAAGTAGTGCAAAAGGCCCACGCTACGCAATATACCCCTAGCTATACTATAGGAGACTACTATACAGCTCTTCCTCTATATATATAAATATAAAAGAGATGCGCTTATTATGTATTATAGGTGCCTAAAGGGGCTTATGAGCAGCTATAAGGGCTGAAAAGAGTCTGCACCCCCGAGCGCTAAAAAGCAGCTCAAAGAGGGGCGGCTAAAAGGGCTAAAGCTGGACCTCCCTACCCCTAAGCGGCTACTAAGCGGCTTAAGCCCCGCTTGAGGAGGGGAGCAGCTAAAAGGGCTAAAGCTAAAGCTAGACCTCCCTACTCCTGAGCGGCTGCTAAGCGGCTTAAAGAGGGGCGGCTAAAAGGGCTGAAGCTGGACCTCTTTACCCCTAAGCGACTAAAAGCAGCTTAAAGAGGGGGGGGCTAAGATAAAAATAAATAAACCTCTATATCCCTGAGTAGTAGCTAAGCGGCTTTTAAGTAGCTTAAGCCCTACTTAAAGAGGGGTATAATTCTTCTATAAGTGCGGAAGGTTGCTTACTACTCCTCCTCCCCTGTGCGTAGGTGCCTAAGCAAACTATAGCGCTAAGCCCCTTTTCTAAGTAGACTCCAAAAGGGCTCTAAAGCCCTCAAAGTAGCGCATAAGTTAGCTATATATAGGTTGAAGAGTTAAAAATCACACAAGCTATAAGAGGCGGCATGAGGGCATAGAAAGGGGCGTTGCAGGTAGTAGAAGAAGGGGCGGCGCACCTCATAATGTGGGAGGTAATAAATATCATAAGAGCGCGCCTAGGGGCAGCGCTCTAAAGAGGGAGCGCTGAAGGGGGGATTCAAGAAGCCTAGCACTTAAGGGAGCGCTAAAGAGGGCTTCTTAAACTAATACTTATATCCACAATACTTAGGAGCAGCAGAGGGGTTTTTTGAGGCAAAAGAGCTGGGCTCATAACTATCACAATAGCAGAGCGTGGATATGAGGAAGTAAAAGTGCTTATATTGATTAGAATATAAACGCAAATAAGGTGCGGGTTTATATACCCCTTTAGTAGTGCTGAAGAGCAGTGCAAAAGGCCCACACCACGCGACATAATAAATATAAGTATAACTTCTACCCCTAAAGATATAATAACAGACCTATTATATAATACTATCTAGAAACCTAACTCCCTATATAGAACTTAGTCTAAATAATTAATAATAATATAGTACTATTGAAACTATATTACTACTACCCCATAAGATATCTTAATGACTCTTATATAGAATAGAACTAATATATAAATAATAAGTGTTGAATCCACTTAGAAGAAAAAGCTAAGGTATGGTAAAAATAACTCCAGAGTAAATAATTAAAAAACCAAACTTACCTACTAATAAGGAATAATAACAAGCAAAGATAACAAGGTTCCTATATAGCGCAATAGCGCTAAAGACTTAATGATATAAGTATATATAAGTCTAGATATAACTTAATAGGAAATAGACTACTGCAATAATTAATAGTAGAGCCTAAGGAAATTTTATTTCACCTAAGATAGTAAACTAACAATAAATAACCTAAAATAAAAAAGCAGCTAAAGACTACTATAACCTCAATACTATTATAGGAGAATAAGTCTAGTATAGCGGAGAACGTATTAATATAGAGACCGCGCAACTCCCTTTATAGATCTATAGCTAGAATAAGTAACTAAACTTTAATATTATAGAAATAGGAAATAAATACGATATTATCTTTAGAAGACTATAGTTATATAATAGTAACCTATAGATAGATTAGAGAACAGGCTAACTCTATCAGGACTAGAATTCAGTTACTAAGCAGCAGCTAAAGAAGGGCGCCTCAAACGAACCTCATAAAACAACTAAAGCCAGAGAATTCCTCACCTACTTATAAATTAAGAACGCAAACGCTAGGATATTATTAGCAACAGATATTTATAAAGAAGATTAATTACTATCTATTCCAATAGAATACTAGCAATATAATAAGCTATTTACTAAAGAACTTAATACTAAATTACTAGAGCATAGTAGCTATAATCATAAAATTAAGCTATAGCCTAGAAAAGAACTAATATTCAAAAAGATCTATAGACTTAATTAAGAGGAAATAGAAGTACTTAATGCTTACCTAGAAGAGAACCTTAAGAAAGGATTTACTTAACCCTCAATATCCCCTGTAGGGTACCTAATACTCTTTATACTAAAGAAGAATAAAAAGAAATAACTATATATTAACTATTAGAAACTTAATAATATTACTATTAAGAACTATTACCTATTACTACTTATCTCTAAGCTATATAACCTCCTATATAGTGCAAACTAGTTTATAGCCCTTAACCTTAAGGGAGCTTATAACCTTATCCGCATTAAGGAAGGCGAAGAATAGAAAATAGCTTTTAGAATATAATATAGATACTTCAAGACGCTTGTAATGCCCTTTGGACTTAAAAATGCCCCTATAATATTCCAGACTATAATTAATAAAACACTTTAATAATACCTTAATAAGGTTATTATAGTATACCTCAATAATATCCTTATCTTCTCTAAGACGTTAGAAGAATATAAGAAGTATGTATATAAAGTACTTTAAAAACTATAAGAAGTAAAACTCTTAGTTAAGCTAGCTAAAAGCAAATTCTATTAATAAGAAGTTGAATTCCTTAGATTTACTATTACCCTAGGAATTATTTAGATATCTAAAAATAAAATTAAGGTAGTCTATAACTAGCCTATACCTACGTATATTAAAAATATATAATTATTCCTCAGATTTATTAACTTCTACTAAAGATTTATTAGAAACTACGCTAAGACGAGCTGATAACTCCAGGACTTAACCTAGAAAGATAATATATTCTAATAGACTAAAGAACACTAAAACGATTTCAAGAGAATTGAGCAATATATAAAAGAAGATATTATTCTATTTATTCCTAACCCTAATAAACCATTTAAATTAGAAACTAACGCCTCAGATTTCGCTATAGCTGCATAACTCAGATAGTAAGATAATAAGAATTAACTATAACTAGTCGCCTTTATACTAAAAAGGTTTAGTAGACCTAAACTTAACTACTAGATATATAATAAGGAACTTATAGTAATTATTAAAGCATTTAAAGAATAGAGCTTATGACTATTAGGAATAAAATACCTAGTTAAGGTATATATAGACTATAAGAATCTTTCTCATTTTATAACCTTAAAAGCACTTAATAAATAATAAATTAGATAGTTAGAATTCTTATTTGAATTTAACTTTAAGATTAACTATAAGAAAGGAAATGAGAATAGTAGAGCTGACGCTCTTAGCTGCTAATTAGACTATAACGTCCTAGTACTAAAAGAAACTTAAGTTATCTTAAAATAAGATAAGAATGGAAACCTTATGCTAGTAATAAGACTCTTAATAATAGCTAGAAAGGTTAGTACTAGTTTAACTAGATAAATAACCCCTGAAACTATTAGGGAGATATACTTAGCACTAGTATATAGATACTAAGGCGTTACTAAGGCATAGAAACGCATCTAATAACACTATAATGAAACCGCTATATAACAGGAAGTAGCAAATACTATTAAAGACTATGAAATTTATACTAAAAGTAAGCCTAGTTAATATTAACCCTATGAGAGAATTTAACTACTACTAATACTAGAAGCAGTATAGTAATCTATATCTCTAGACTTTATTATTAAATTACTAAAATCAAAAGAACTAATAACTATACTAAGTATAATGATATTTTAGTTATTATAAACTAACTTATGAAAAACGCCTACTTTATCCTATATATAGAATTAAGTACTGCAGAAGACCTTGGTTATAGATTTCTGAAAACTATTATTAGCTAATATAGTATGCTAATAGAAATTATATTAAATAGAGATAAACTATTCACTTTGAAGTTTTAGAGATCCATGGTCTTATAGCTTAGATCTAATTATAAACTCTCAACCGCTTTTCACCCGCAAACTAACAGACAGACCAAACAAATCAACTAAATCCTTGAGATCTACCTACGCTATTATATTAATTATAAATAAGATAATTAGGTACTACTATCACTAATAGCCTAATTCGTCTATAATAATATAATAGGAGAAAGTACTAAAGAATTACTATTCTCTCTTAACTATAGATTTAACCCCACTATATATAGAGAACTATAATAAGGCCTAGTAGCACTTAAAGCTATAGTAGATATTAAGAAAATTCGAGAAATTCAGTAGAAACTCCCCAAAGACCTCACATTTATGCGCAAACGCATGCGCAAATACGCCAACAAGAAAAAAGTTAAGGGACCAACTCTAAAGGAGGGAGATAGCATCTACCTCACTTAATAAAACATTAAAACTAAATAACTAAGCAATAAATTAGACTATAAAAAACTTGGATTATTTCAAATTAATAAAAAGATGTTAGATATTAGCTACAAACTCTCACTACTAGATACCATAAAGTGCTATCTAACCTTTTATATTTTACTTCTCAAACTAGCACTATAAGGATTATAAATAAATAACCTCATTATTATGGAATTAAATAAACTAGAGTATAAAATCAAACAAATTATCAACCACATCAAAAACAAGAATAAAACCTAGTACCTCATTAAATAGAAAGAGTATAGATATAAGGATAATATATAGGAACTAACCACAAATCTCAAGCACACATAGCAAATACTAAATAAACCATAAATAGAACCCGCACCTAAGGGAACACGTAAAAACAAAGCCTAACTTATTTAAGCCCAACTAATAGTCAGACTAATATAATAAAACTAACTATAAGACGCTAATCTATTTATGTAACTAGGGATACTAGCAAACTAAGATGCCTCACTTAATAAGAAATTCGGGGTACTAGGATTCTAATCCCCTAAGACTATATCTAAATCTACTATACTAAAACTACCTATAGACTAAGCCTCTAATATAAGAGAAACTACTAGTTCCTCCTTAGTAACTTCATAACCTTTATAAAATACTATCCTTTTCTGCTTTTTTAAATGATCTAGTCGCGCTATAGACTTATCTAACTCAGCCTGCGCAGCATATAGGGCAGCAGTCTTTTTATATAATACCTCCTCCTCTACTACTTCAGCATCCTCTAAATAAGCAGCCTCATCTAGTAATTAGTCAACTAAAAAAACAAGTTAGCAAAATAAGAAACACTAGTATAATAGAAAATATATATAAGCGCAAACCACATTAGCCGCCGCATCACATAATCGCCCCAAATAAGTATACTCACCACAAACTTCACCTCTAGGAAGAAGCTTATAATATTTCCCCATTAAATAACAATATAAATAAGGCATATCAATAATAATACCAAACCTAGTAATATAAAGCGCATAGTTATAATAACAAAGAGTAGAGGCAGAATTTAAATTTAATTTTTAAACGCAACCTAATATAGTATTAGTATTATAAGTAAAAATCAGGACGCATAATTAATAGATCCCCAACCTAAGACTAACAACCTACTTATATTAGGTCTTGAGGACAAGACCTTTAGAGAGAGAACCTAATATTACAACCTATTATATAAGGATAATAGTTATTTAACCCACTTAGGCGTCAGACGGCTAGAATAGAATATTTATATTATAGGATCATAGAAGCACTAGGGATGCCTACAGAAGGGAAGAACTATAGTATAAGTCACATAGTAATAAAATAAGGAGTAATTAATAGAGTATAGTAAGAAGCGCTCAGTAATTAGTTAGCTTTACTAACTAATCGCAATTACTAATACATAGAGGTAATCACCCAACAGCAGAACCAGGAGCTATTTAGGACTTATATATAATATAGACTTAGGTCTCCTTGAGGACAGACTTCCATAGCTCTTTAGCAATTAACTTCATAATTACCCTAATAGGTACTCTCAGCTTTATCTTATACTATAAACCCTTATAAGGACTATAACTAATCACTATACTCCTTGAACCCTAAGATTTATTTAGCAATACAGCATAGCAAGACTATACTATCAACCTAGCATCATCCCTCAGCTTCTATTAGCAGAACCCTACTATCAGATAGCTAACTATAACATTTATCCCTCTTCTTAGGGGTTAACTAAGGGACTGCTAATATATCTGCTGCCTATTTTTCACTTGCTATTATAGGCCGGGCTGCGCCCGCCTCTAAGCCACTAGGGCTATATAAGGAAACATAGTTGGATGCACCTCGCACGGCCGCATTATTAGCGAAACGCCGGCGAATTAGCGGCTAGCGAACACATAAATAGGGAAAATCCTATCACATATGAGAGCGTAGACCTTAGGTAATAGTCTAATATAGTAATATATACCTATATTCTAATATCCAAATCTTTCCTAGTTAAGGCCTATAGCTATACTCTTATAATTCTATTACTTCTACCTTAATTTAAGTAACTAGCGCTAGTTAGGATATTAGGAATAAATTAGTAATAGCTTACTAACTAATTAGCAGCTAAGTTTAACCCTAACGAACTACAAACCGGGCATACTAATTTCAACCAATAGGGACTAGGCTGATATAACCCTAATCGTTCGCTAAGTCCCGAGATATAGGAGAGCTAGCGCGATAATCGCGCTAATGGGATGGATAACCCTAATAATGCTATTATTAGGGAAATAGGGGATAGGGGTTATACTAGGTTCTAGCTAATACTAGATCAGGTAGGCTAAATACCGCTTAGTAAATAGATAACGAGCGTTAGCTAATAGGGCACCCCGCTAGAGTCTATACCTAAGGGCATTATTCCTGGGATTTTTAGCTAGGCGATAGTACTATTATAGAAGTAGTAGGAGAGCTACCTAGAATAGATATATCTATAGTAGTAGTAGTATGAGGAGCAGACTATAACACTACTATGGGAGCTCGCTAAGTATTTAATAAAGAAGTACTCCTAGAAGGAGTATGAGAAGCTACCTTTATATAACTATTATACTTTAAGTAAAGATATTACTATAGATTAGATTAGTGACTGGATTTAGGCTATTGAGGAGAGAAACTAATTACGCCCTAATAGTATGCTAGAGTAGTAGGTCTAATAGGCCCTTATGAAGATAAGCCTATTACTATAGACTAAGTAGTAAAACTATAGGGGCGGGTTAGAAAGAGACCTAACCTAAGCTAATTACTTAGTATTTACTTATTATAAGTATATTAACACTAAGCTTTAGGAGCGGAGGTACTATAAGAAGCTTAATACTATATATTAGAAAGCGATATAGTCCCCAATAGAGTTCTTCACTAAATAGTTAGTAATATGCTATAACTTAGGTATAGTAGGTATTAAAGATAATAAGGCTAAAGCCTATATGCCATACTTTTAATTACTACTATTCCTATATAGGGAGCTAGAATATCAGAAGGCTAAAGTATTAAGACTAAGAGATATAGCTACTAAAGCGGAGCGCCTATAGGATATATATTGCTAATAGGGCGCTAAGTCTTTATAGAGCGAGAGCAGGAAGAGATAGGCGAATAAAGAGCCTACTATAAGGCCCGCACCTATAGTGAGGATAGGATAGATGAGGTAGTAGGGCTAGAGGCGTAGAATATTACTAGGATCATATAGTCTAATGCTTTACTAACCTCTTAGTAATATACCTCAGGGGCCTAGCTATAGTTCTAGCGCGCCTAGGAGCCTAGTAGATAACTCTATAGTATATTTTAGCTATAATAAGAGGGGATATAAGTAGAGAGACTATCTTAAGGCAAAAGCAAGGCGTGAAGTAAATATAATGCTAGTAGGATACTAACTACCTACTAATAAAGTAAGGATTAGTATAATCTAAATTATAGTAAAAGTTAAGGAACTTAACTTATTAGAAAATAAGTAGGCTAGAGGCCTACTCTAGTAACCCCCGCGCTAGATTCTAGACTAGAAGTTCTCCCAATAGGAGACACTATAAAGGGATAGGCGTTTATCCTCTAAAAACTTACTAAATAGGAAGTTATTATAGATATAGACTCCTATTCTTAGGTTAATATTATTAGCAGTTAATTAGTGCAATCCCTCTAGCTAAAACCTATAGAAGCTATAGCCCCTACTTTAGAAGGATTTAATAGATTATCTATAGCAATATCTCTAAAGATATACTAGCTAACCTTCTTTCTAATAAACTTAAGGGGGAGGCTGAGGAAGATTAGGCAACTATTTACTAAAGCTTACTAACTAGAGGGAGCTAGAGACCTCCTCTTATTATAATAATCTATAGGCTAAGAAGGTATTATAATTAATACCTAGATAAATATATAGGAATATAAGCGGATTAGTATTATAGAGCTATTAGTATTTATATAAGAGGTTATTAAAAACAGCTGGAGGGACTATATATTATATATCTTAGGGAATATATCCCCCTATAAGCTAGCTATAGAGGCTCTGGGAGAAGAGGACTCCCTAGATATAGATGGAGTACTGCCACCCAAATTAGAAAGCGAACGCGCAATATTTAATAAGTAGGCGGCAAAAGAGTTTCTGTTCCTAGAGGGCGCGGAGCACTCTATTAATCTAGTTAAGGGGAAGAAACCCCTATATAGTCCGCTCTACCCGCTAAATAAGAGGTAACTTAAGTAGCTTTGCTAATACCTCGCTAATAATTAGGCAGTAGGGAGGATCTAGGCTTTAATAAGCGAAGCGGGAGCCCTAATACTATTTGTTCTAAAGAAGAATAGGACCCTACGCCTTTATATAGACTATAGGGGCCTTAATAGGATTATAATTAAGAACTAATATCCCTTACTACTTATTAGTAAGCTATTAGATAAGCTTTAGGGAGCGAAGTAGATTTTAAAGATTAATATTAGGGATACCTACTACTATATCCGCATTAAGCTATTTAATTAGTAGAAGACAGCCTTTAGAACATAATATAGCTACTTTAAGTATATAGTTAAACTATTTAGACTTATAAATACCCTAGCTACCTTCTAGGTGTATATTTACTACGCGCTCGCTAAGCTTCTAGATACCTACTATATCGCATATATAGATAATATTATAGTTTATTTATTATTAAGGGAATAGTATATAGAAGACCTTTGCTAGGTGCTCTATAGGCCTTATTCATAGGGACTCTATATTAAGCTAAGTAAATATAGTTTCTACTAGTAGTAGGTAGAGTTCCTAGGGTATATTATTATACTAGAGGGTATATCTATAGAAGAGTCTTATATCTAAGCCGTCGCTAAGTAGAAACCACCAAAGATATATAGAGAGATCTAGGTCTTCTTAGGATTTTATAACTTCTACTATAAGTTTATCGCAGGCTATTTAGGCATAGTAGCCCCAATAACCTCCCTACTAAAGGGCAGTAAAAATAGCAAGAAGATTAGTAAATTTATCTAGCTAGAAGAGGCGCAAAAGGCATTCAAGTAGCTATAAGCCGCCTTCTACTCCATAACTATTCTCCAATATTAAGATCCCATCTAAGAGATAAGAGTTAGTATAGACGCCTCTACTAAGGCTATTTCTAGCATTCTATTACAGCATATTAATAGCTAGTAGTAACTAGTCGCCTACTACTTATAGAAACTCAGCAACACTAAGTAGAAATGGGGTATAGAATAATAGAAACTCCTTACTATTATAAAAAGCCTCAATTATTAGGCTCACTACCTGCAGGATATATTAAAGAAGTTCATAGTCCTAATAGATCACTAGGCACTTAAGGGCATTATTAGCACCTTAGCGCGGGACCTTTAGGAGAGGCTCACTAGATAAATATATAAGCTCTTAGTATTTAACTTCAACCTAGAGCATAAGTCTAAAGTAACTAACCTAGCAGATAGTCTATCCAGGGGGCTAGATTATATAGAGGGGGAGGTGAAATATAATAATATCCTCCTAATATTAGCAAAGAAGCTAGGACTTATTACAAACCTCCCAGCAGACCTTTAGGAAAGCATTTCAGGACTAGAAGGCTATACTACAACCTCTAAGGCATTTATTAACACTATAAGAGCTACTATATACAGCCCCATCCAGAGGGACAGCTCCTAGGGCAGAGATACCTCAGTCTCTAGTTAGCACTACGCTCTATAGCACGCTAATAATACTATAACTATTATAGCTATAATAACCCAACGCTAAAGCGCGAGAGCTATTATAAAGAACGCTTAGTAAGGGGTTACTAACTAAGAGGACTTATCTAAAGCTAGAATTACTATAGCGTAATAGTATATCCTACATAATATTATAAGGGAGCTTATAATAAGCAAAACAGCATAGAGCCAACAACCCTCTAAGTAAATAGAAGATCTTATCCGCAGACTGCAGGCTAATAACTTATATTACTAAACGCAAGCAGAGAGAGTTTAATAGCTAGCTAGCAATCATAAGGGTTATATAATTAATAACTATAGAACCTTATTTTATAAGGAGAAGTTAGAAATACTATAGGAGGAATTACTTAGACTTAAGATCCTTTGCTAATACTATAATAATAATAGGGCGAGCTATATAAGTACCTAAAAGACTACTAACTTAATCTTAAGGAAGTTCTATTAGCTAAATTTAGCCGCAGATATTCACAGCTATATTACAAGCTACTAGATATACTAAGGGATTAAGGTCCCAAAGCATAAGCCTTACGGGAAGTTAGAGATATTACCCTTCCCAGCATATCTATTCTAGGAGATCAGCCTAAACTTCATTACTAGGTTGCTACCAAGCTATTAGCATATAAATAGGGAATATAACGCAATTCTTATTATTATTTACTAAATAACTAAGTTTACTATATTTATTCTAATAATAAAGCAGATAATAGCCGCTAAGTTAGTATAAATTATTTATAAGCAAGCCAAATATTATTTTAGCACTCCAGAGAGCATTATTAGTAACTAGAATAAACTCCTTACTAGCTATTTCTAAGAAGAGTTCACATATATAAAAGCAATAAAGCATTACCTTTCTATAGCATATTATCCTCAAACTAATAAGCAGACTAAGCAAACGTATTAGATACTAGAGAAATACCTATAGATATATACTAGCAACTCACTATCAGAATAAGCAGTATAACTACTAGAGGCCAAGTTCATATATAATAACAGTCGCTATAGCACTATCAACTATTTATTAATAGAGGCCCTATATAGATACCACCCGCATTATATAGAATATATACTCCTAGCGAATAAGGTTATAGTATAAGGCGTGCGCAAGCGCATCAAATACCTTACAACCCTTCAGCAAAGGGCCCAGGAGCACTAGCAGCAAGCTATAGAGGCATAAGCTAAGTACTATAACGCGCAGCATCAAGAAAAAACTTACTATTAGAGACAAGTCATCAGACTATTAACAAAGAACTTCAGGTTCAAGAACAA
This sequence comes from Colletotrichum euphorbiae, assembly GCA_037178605.1. NCBI lineage: Eukaryota > Fungi > Ascomycota > Sordariomycetes > Glomerellales > Glomerellaceae > Colletotrichum > Colletotrichum euphorbiae. The sequence goes on along the minus strand of JAXCEF010000041.1, from coordinate 75,671 downwards.
GAAACTAGCGCCTAAATTCATTTAGGTTACTATCGCAGAGCTAATTAATAAATAAGCATATAGAGTCCACCTACCTAAATAATACTAGAGAATATATAACATCTTCTCTATTACCCTACTAGAGCTATAGGATAATTACTAAAGTAATAGCAAAGGCTCACCAGTATATCCAGAGCTTAAGGACAAGCTAGAGGAGTGAGAGGTAGAGGAGATTATCACGCAGCAAGGGTCCAGCAATAAGGCGTAGTACCTTATAAAATAGGTAGAGTAGCCTATAGAGTATAATATGTAGGAGCCTATAGAAAACTTAGTAAATACGCAGGAGGCTATTTATAAGTTTAATAGATAAGTAAAGAAAGCCTATAGGAAGTAGGATAATTAGCTAAGTTATAGCAATATATCGCTAATAGTTAGGCAAAAGGATATAGTAATAGAAGCAAAGTTTAATATAAAAACAATTCAATTAGCAGAAAAGCATTGCTAATATAGCAGCAAGAAGCAAAAGGGTATTATCCTACAAAAAAAGGAAAAAAACTAACTACCCGCCTAGTTATTTAATTACCACCACAAGTACCACAATAAGTATAACCATTACAAGGACCATAAGAACTATAACCACCATAAGAACTATAACTACTACAACCACTACTTAACAAACTATTACTATTACCTCCCTAGCCGCTACTAGCACTACTCGCACCACTACTACTACTAGTAAGCTAACTACTATCTAACTTATTACTAGAGAAGCTATTAGAAATAGTAATAGCGCTCTTAGTTTTCTTGCTGCTTCTGTTTTTGCTTGCTAACTTATTGCTACCCGGCTGCCTATATTTCTTAGTGGGAGTATAAAGGTAGGAGGCATAAGAGATAAGATAGGTGCTAGTAATAGCGATATAGTAGGAGGGGATATTATTTAATAAAAATATAGTGAGGCGACTCTAAAGCTTATTGCTAAAAATAGGGAAAGAATTAATATTACGCTTGCTTGCGAGTATTAGAATAGGAACTATTGATGGGTTAGCAACTAGTTAGTTAATCTTATTAGTAAGATATATAGTAGGGGTATTGTTGTAAATATAGGGCGGCTGAGTAGCGTTTAGTTGCTGAAGAATATTAGCGCTATTATAAATGGTACTAACCTAAGTAGCTTATTAGCGGGGAATAATTAGTATAAAGAAGGCAAATAGTAATATATATAAATTAAGATATTAAGAGCAAGATACTTATAAATAGAGGCAAGCTCCTAGAGCTATAGCTACTCTATATTCTAGAAACCGCCACTAGTAATAAGATTGCAAATAAGCTTACTAATCTTCTTTTATACTACTAAATAGTTAGTAAGCGCCTAGAGAATATAAAAATAATACAGAGAGGTTAATACGCCCTTACTCTCCTAGATCTAGAACTAATAGAATATACCCCAGGTTATCTAGATTACACCCCAAAGCTCCTAAGGGACCTATTAAGTATTAGGATATAATAGATAAATAGTAACTAATTAGCAACTCATAGCATAATACTTCTTCTTATTATAGTTATAGCAGACGCACTTCTATATATACTCGCTATATATATAGCAAAAGTTAATAATATTAAGATATATCTTAGTTAGGTATCTAAAGCAGGGGCAGCTACTATTAGCCTCACTAGTAAGATTACCTAAGAGATTCTCAAGCTCATATAGGTACTTCATAAGTACCACACCTATATAAGTAATATAAGATATTATAGCAATTAAGCAGCAGAAGGTTAGAGAGTAAAAAGGAGGAAGTAGGTAAAAATAGAAAGAGAGAAAAGTAGTAGACTCTATAATATAGTAATAAATTATAAAGAAAGCGCTAAGAGAAGAGAGGCAGCTAGTTAAAAATTCAGAAATAGAATAAAACTTTACTAGGTTAGAGACCTCAAAAAGAAGAGACCCTTTTATACTTAGGGTCATAGAGCAATAAAAATTAATAATTACTAGATATATACTAATAAATAGTTGTATAGTAATTAGTAACTAATTACAAATTATAATATAAAGGAAATTCAAAAAATAGCTACAGTATAACAACCAAAAATATATTATTCACTAGAGTTATCCAAGTCTAGCAAAAAAATAGCAGAAAGAATAAATAGCAGCTAGCAAGGCTAAACACTACTATCTGCTACTATTAGGTCGCCCTATAGTTAGCAAACCAAACTATAGCGCTAGATACTATAATACCCTACTTTCTTTTCTTTAACACCTTAGGGACTAAGGCTTTAGAGAGAGGGATAATTATAAGGAATAATAGTTAGATACACCTCGCACAGCTGCATTATCAGCAAAATACCAGCGAATTAGTAGCTAGCAAACACATAAACGGGAAAATCCTATCACATACGAGAGCATAGACCTTAAGCAATAGTCTAATACAGTAACAGATACCTACGTTCTAACATTCTAACCTTTCCTAGTTAAGGCCTATAGCCATACTCTTACAAAAATTAGATTAAACTTTAGAATATAATTAAGTATGGGGAGATAGAAATAAGATTAGATATTATTATATGCAATAGAGGTAAGCATAGAGTGTTTTGAGCTACTGGGTGCTGCGGACTTCCATATAAGGTTAGACAGGCGAATAGCAGCCCGGGTCTGGATGCCCGTTGTCTGGCCGGTTGGATGCCCGTGGTCTGGCCGGTTGGATGCCGTTTGTCGGTCATCTCGCCCCGACTTTATCTGCCTCAGAACTTGCTTTCTCGTGGCTGGGCCCGGCTCTCGAGCGTGATGGATCCCTCCGCTTAATATCATCGCGCGCCAAGATCCATTTGTTGAGGGGTACTGCGATGAGGGGCAACGTGACGGCTGAGATGATACCGACGTCGGCCGTCGACGACACTGCCTGAGAACCTTGCGATTGGGCAATGTGTTTGACGGCCACCGGCGATGATAAGACCAACCAGACCAAGTTCAATCAAATTGCCAGCATTTTTCCAGGCGCACAATGGCTCCCGCGCGTGTCTACAATCTCTTCGCCACTGCTTTCCGGTATCTACATGGCAGTTGAGGGAGCCATCTGCACGCCAGTCCACGACGACCTAAGCAGCGCGTATAATCTTGTCATGGTTCCTTCTAAAAAAACGCCATTTTGACCAACAGAAAATAGCCTCGCGAGCGGATTAAACACGTCCTCTGAGAGACTCTATTCGACAGCAACGTCATCCTCATAACCCGATGACTGGACTGCGGGCCGTTCGGACAAATAATATAATCACCTCCTCTCCTCGCCTTGATCCCTTGTTCATTCGACTGACTCGACTATCGAAGCCGCCATCGTCGATACAGATCCCTCTTTCTCGCCGCCGTATCCGAAGCATCCCTTTACCAGTCTCCAAGCCTCCCAGATCACGGAACACGGCAAATGCGAAATTTCAATAGTCTTTTTCATGCCGTCCACCGCCAACCCGCTTTACGCGCGTCAGGCTACTAGTATACTACCCGTCCCCCTATTCCCAGCTCTACAATTCCATCATCGGATGGCGCGTGCAACTAGGCCGTGTCGTGCGCCTGAAAGCCACGTCAGATCTTCCAGTACCAGTTCGTTCCGCACGGCCGTCTCCAACGTCGACCTTTCCCGAACCGGTTGGTGAAACGAACACCCTCCATATCGGACGGCGCCCATTTTCACTGCCCCGGCGTGCCCATCGTCGCTGATCTGCTTGCGAATTAGATTATTCCCACCCGCTCAGATAGATAAAAGTCGTGCTGCCCTGGGTTGAGGTTTTCTTCTTGGGTTGGTCTGTATCCTAGGCGCATCCCGTTCCTGAGCGACAATGGCCGAAGGCTACATAAAGTTTGCCTCGGTGGACGATTTGGAGGAGAGCGTTTCCCGGGAACCTTCGACGGTGCCGACAACTCCGAACGGGAGCTGCTCTTTCAGTCCCGTGCTGAAGTACTCGCATGAGTTGGATAACGATGGAGAGAGTGTTGATGGGGACAAATTCCCCGGCTTGGAGAACAGAGGCGAAAGTCGATCCAGCCTAGGCACTACGCCAAACCCCGTTCGCAACATCTGCTGCGTGGGGGCCGGTTACGTTGGTAAGTGATCGCAGACAATCACGAACAAATCTAACGATGCACAGGCGGCCCAACAGCAGCAATCATCGCCTTCCAAAACCCACACATCAAAGTCACCATCGTCGACAGAGACGAGCGGCGCATTCGCCGCTGGAACTCGAGGCATCCCCCAATCTACGAGCCCGGCCTCCGGGACATCGTCAGAGTCGCGAGGGACGGCGCAAAAGAAACCAGCTTTCCCAGCGCGCCGCCCATGAAGACGACGACGACGCATCACACCAACATCTCGGAAAGCTCATCAGCCATGTCCGAGTGCGGGAATCAGTGCGGCGGCGATGGTCCCGTCATCGTCCCCGCGCGCGAACCCAACCTGTTCTTCTCGACGCAGGTTTCAGAGTGCATAGCGGAGGCGGACGTGGTCCTCATCGCCGTCAACACGCCCACCAAGACCCGGGGCCACGGCGCGGGCATTGCGACGGACATGACCGCCTTCGAGGCCGTCACCGCCGAGGTCGCGAGACACGCGCGGCCCGGCGCGATTATTGTTGAGAAGTCTTGCCGTGTCGGACGGCGCATCTCGTACGAGAAACAGTAAGTCATCACTAAGCCACCATGTGTGTAGTATATGCGAAATTGACGTCGTCAGCTCGCTGTGCACCGCCCAGGAGTCCACTTTGAAATCCTCTCCAACCCGGAATTCCTCGCCGCCGGCACCGCCGTCACTGACCTTCTCCACCCGGACCGCGTGCTCATCGGCTCAGACACCACCACCGCCTCGGGCAATCGCGCGGCAGAGGCGCTCGCGGGGGTCTACGCCGCTTGGGTCCCCCGCGCCCGCATCCTGACCACCAACGTGTGGTCGTCCGAACTCGCGAAACTCGTGGCCAACTCTATGCTCGCGCAGCGCATCAGCAGCATCAACTCCGTCAGCGCCATCTGTGAGCGCACCGGCGCCGACGTCGACGAGGTCGCGGCCTCGGTGGGGCGCGACCCGCGCATCGGCGACAAGTTCCTCAAGGCCGGCATCGGTTTCGGGGGCAGCTGCTTCAAGAAAGACATCCTCAGCCTCGTGTACCTCGCCGAGAGCCTGGATCTGGACGAGGTCGGGGAGTACTGGCGGCAGGTGGTCAAGATGAACAAGTACTCGCGGGACCGGTTCACGAAGCGCGTGGTCAGGTGTTTGAACAACACGCTAGCGGGGAAGAAGATTACCGTTCTGGGGTACGCTTTCAAGAAGAACACGAGCGACACGAGGGAGGCGCCGGCGTTGGAGATTATCCGGACGTTACTGGAGGAAGGACCCCGCGAGATTGCAGTCTTCGACCCCTGCTGCAATCCCTTTATCATCAAAGAAGAGATCAGACAGCTGTACGGCTCGGCCAACCCGCTCAAGGAAGACGGCGGGCCGCTGGCCATCTACGGAAACGCATATGACGCCTGTGAGGACAGCATAGCGGTGCTTATCACGACTGAGTTCGACGAGTTCCGGAACAAGGTCGCGCCCGGCACCGCATCTCCTTGCCGAATGATGACCGCGATGAAGTCGCGGCTAGAAGTTGACCCGCGCCCGTTCCAGAGCCTCGAGATCCGCCAGTCCGATGTGCTCGCACTGCACAAGTACCTCAGCATACGGGAGTCTTTGGACGATCCGCTCGAGCGTTACGTGCCAGAGCCCGACTGCGCATCCGATTGTCCCGACTGCAGGGCGGAGGCGGACAGCAGGATGTCGGGGTTCGCCACCGGGATGGGGACGGACGAGCATAAGACCAAAGAGAGGGTCGACTGGGCGAGGGTGGCGCGTCGTATGCAGATCCCGAGGTGGGTGTTTGATGGACGTGGGGTTATCGATGCTGGTGAGATGGCCAAGCTGGGGATACGAGTTGAGAGCGTTGGAAGGCAGGGCAGGAGTTGAGGTGAGCGCTCCACATGCTTTGCTGCCTTTGTTCCCTCTGAACGGCCACGCATCGTTGCATTGCACATTGTGAATTTCATGTACGATAATTCCCAGATAATGGCCACCGAGGTGGCGAGAGCGGATGGACGGGACAGCTTAGAGTTCGCAGACGCCACTACCCAAAGAATCGAGTTGAGAACTTGAAGCATACTAGAACCAAACCGACGGACAGCTTTGTTCTCTCGCCCCTGGCCCCTGGATCAGCATTCAGCCGAGCAAGTCGGCTGGCTAACCGCTACGCGCATCTGCGCTCTTTCGTCCCTTCTTCCCGGTCTCCGTTTCACAACATGAGATAGGTTTCCACCCTAGACCAAACGTCATTTCGTACTTTGACCAAACAAGGGAACCAGTCATATCCGGTCCCCAGGTTCGTCTGAGAATGAAGAACAAGTTGCAATTGAGCCCTCGGCTCGATCTGCGGCGAAGCCCACGATGCTCTGAATGAGTCTGAGTGAGCTGGATGTCGGTCTACTACATTGCGGCGACGACCGGAGAATCAACACCCCGAATAATCTGGTCCCCTGAACAAGATTGTTTCGTGCCCCGCTCGACGCTAGAACATCCAAGGACTGAAGAATCCTCCGCATTTTTCGTCATCGCGGCAGGGCCTCCTCTCTCAACGCCGCAAGCTGGCCTGCGTCGACCTCATCCAGCCCCTTCCCCCCACCCTTGTCCATAACTGGTGGCACACAAGCCATTTTCACAGCCGTGTAGAACTCAAAGCACAAGCACCCATGACAACCGTCCCTCCTCGTCGCGATCTACCAGAAAACCCGGGGGGGCGGACAATGCACCTACCAGCCCCGGTGATCGCAATGCGATTGGAGAGTGAGAGAGAGGGAGAGAGCGTCGGCCGTGGTCCGTGTCTCTTCGTTTCACGTCGCAAAACCGCGCCAGAGCCCAGCCGGCCACGCTAAGCCTCAGATCTGGTGTGTGTGTGTGGGTGTGGATGGGATACCTGTCTACCGAGCAGGGACAACCGAAGAGGCTTTTGGAGCTTTGGTTAGAAAAGGTTCCTGCCGCTTCCGAGGCGTGTTGGAAATAGGAATCGTTCGAACCCAAAACATGGGTATCTAGCTGATTGTTTAGAGTGTAATGGGCGAAGAGCCATTCGCGGGTTTTGACAGGGCTGCTTGGGTTTTGCCTTCCGTCCAACCTCTTTTGTTTTTTGGCCGTGGAAGAAGGGACTTCGTTTCATGTGCGGCAGGAATGGATGCGGGAAGGATATGCAAGTGGCATGAGACGTGAGGAAGAGGACTGCAGAGCTGTCCGATATAGGCCATCCTGTGGCGCGCCTATCCTCCTCTCTACGGCCATAGCTGGCTATCCTTTGTGGATGATGTGCGTGGTGAGCGTTCCTTTAACGACGATCCTTCACAGCCGGTCGACGCTGGGCGATACCAGACCGAACTCCATCGGCGTTTGTAACGTCGAAGACCATACCTATTTTCTCTCTAACTCTTAATGCTACTTTTGTTGGTCGTGTTTGGTGATCGACGACCAGAAAATGAAGGGGACAGAAGCCTCAGTGCTCGTTGTTCTCTCCAGCCTTGCGGCTCTGGCGAGGGCGAGGAGACTACAAGTCGACGACGTACCGGTCGAGTGCGCGACGATATGCGGGCCCATCGTCGAGTTGTCCTACAAATGCGTCGTCGACAACTCCTTTGAGGAGCTGAGACGACTGAAACGACGAAAAGTCGAGGCCGTCGAGGACAGAATACCGCACCCAAAAGCAGGAGGAGGAGGAGGAGGAGGAGGAGGAGGAGTCGTACGACGCCATCAACACCGCAGTCCGAACCAGAACCAAGCAGACGTCGAGGCGACACCGACGGTGGCTCTCGACGCAGCCGCCACGGACGGCAACGTCCAACAGCAAGAACAACGACAAGGACAACGACGACAACAACAGCCGGCGCAGGATGCGCTACAGCCGCCTCAGGATGCCTCCCCGGTGTTCATCGCCACGCTCCCATCCGCCGCCTCGGGAGAAGATCCGCAGCTGTCTACGACCAGCGCGCAAGTCACTCCTACCTCGGAGGCAGCGCAGACGACGACCCCTTCGACGGACCCCGCGCCGCGGACGACACCGTCTCCGGATCCGCGGCCGTCGTCTTCGTCTTCGTCATCGTCATCAGCACCACCGCCTCCGCCACCAAAGGCGCCGACGTCCGTGTCGGTCGTCCCCGTCTTCGCGCAGCCGACGTCGACGGTCTTCCTCACCGCCTCCGCCCCTTCGTCAACACCGATACCCCGAGTTACGGTCCCGGCGCCCTCGCTTCCTCCGATTCAACCTTCGAGCCCGCCTGTGACCGTGCCTCCATCGCCTCCGCCTCAGCAAGCGCCCTCTACACAGCAACCACCACCGGCTCAACAACCGTCTGCGCGACCACCGCAACAGCAACAGCCGCCCCCCGCGCCGTCGTCGCTGCAGTCGACGTCATCTCCTCCGCCGCCCCCTCGGGCCTCCATGAGCATGTCGACCGCCGTGCCCACGACGGGCGAGGCGCCCGGGAGGAAGGAGCCGGACCAGAAGCCTCCGGCGGACGACAAGAACACGGCCGAGAAGAACTGCATATGTGGAAACAAGAGCTTTGACGTCAACTTGTTGGCCGGGATGTGCCAGAGCTGTATACGGAAGTCGGGGAATCGGGCGAGTGGTGAGTTCCGTCACTGAAGAAATCTTTCCCCTTGGGGGGTTTTACGTACGGGGGACGTGGGGAAACTAACAACAAAACATAGATATGGACTTGATTATGGGCCAGTGCAACTTCACCGAGGCGACGTACACGCCGGACCAGGACAAGCTGGTTTATGATATCCGGGTCGTCGCGCAGAACCCGCTGCTTTCGCACAGCGCGAACGCGTTGGGCGACGCGGGGAGGATCGGGGATGGATGCGCCCTGGCGGCCGCGGCTGTTGGTTTCGTGGCGGGATTGGTCTTGCTGTTGTAAAGTAAGGTGTAAGAGACCCCCAACGTGTGATCTGAGGAAGGGGGCAGGATTTGATCGTCTGTTTGGGCTCGGCGAAAAGGTTTGTGTCATGTCCCTCTGGAGTTCACATCTGTGGTTTACTTAAAGGATATGAGGGGAGTTGAATTGAGCGATTGGTTGACCTGGCGTCAAAAACGATTTGGGGGAGAGGTCTGGCTTGGAAAAAGAGTCTAGACGTCTTTTTTTTATTACTAATAAATCTACTGCCGCGCTGTGTCGCTGGCATATAAACATGCTTTGACGACCTGGCACAGCCGAGGGATATGCCGCGCCCCGGCAGGTGGCGGGGCTGGCACGGCCATCTCGGCCAGTCGCCGGCCCCGGATGTCCTCCAGCGCCGGCCCCCGCCGGCCGTGTCCTTTCCGACCTCAATACACTTCACGTATTTAGCCGTGTCGTCACCTCCATAATATTAAGTCGCAGGAAACATGAATCGCTTATTTCGTTATCTCATCAAACTTCTCTCGAGTTCCTCAGACGCGCTCAACCCAAGCGGCGGTCTTCTTCTTTTCCTCAACGTCCGCCATATCTTCAACGGCATCAGTCTCGGCAACAGGCGCCTCTTTGACACGCATGATGCGGCGGCCGTGACGGATCCAGTGACCCGTAACATATCCCAGAACAACCACGAAACCAACGAGGGGAACGATGTACGAGATGCGCGTGCTGGCGGCATCTCCGATTGCACCCTGGATGGGAGGGAAGATGGCACCACCGACGACACCCTGAACCATGATGCCAGCACCGCGACGGGTGTGACGGCCGAGGTTCGCGGTACCGAGAGCGAAGAGACTTGGGTACATCGGAGCCTCGAAGAAGAAGAGGGCGATGAGAACACCGACTGCAGCATTGCCTCTGCCGACCACGCAGTACGCGTTCAGCGCAATGGCACAGACGGCGTAGATGACGAGCAGGAAGTCGGTCTGGAACACGGTCGCGAGGGCGGTGGCAACGAAGCGGCCCACGGTGAAGGTGATGAGCGCATAGGAGAGCATGTTGGAGGCCTGGCTGGTGGTGAAGCCCCCGTTCTCGTGCGCGTAGAACAAGAAGAAGGTGGCGATCGTCACCTGGCTTCCGACGTAGCAGATCTGTGCGAGGCAGGCGAAGACGAGGTTGTACTGCTTGTAGATGGGGCCGTCGCCGCCGTTGTGCTGACCTGCGGCGTTGTCCGAATCTTCGACGACCTCCTCCGCAATCTCGGGAAGGCGCGCGAAGAAGAAGAGCACCGCGACGGCGACGCCCGCACAGGAGACCGCGAGGTAGACGTACTGGACGTTGGTGAGCGAGTTTGCGTTCTCGCCCTCGAAGAAGAACTTGGACGCGATCAGGGGGCCGATGAAGGAGGCGACTCCGTTCCACGACTGGCAGAACTGCAGGCGCGCGGAGGCGGACTCGGGCTTTCCTATCACGACGGCGTACGAGTTGGCGGCCGTCTCGAGAGTCGCGAGACCGCAGGCGATGACGAGGGTGCAGACGCAGAAGCCGCCAAAGATGGCGCGCTTGTTGGAGGTTGTCGTCGAGGCGTGAGCGACCGGCCAGAAGAGGATGGCGCCGAGGGAATAGAGAGCCAGGCCCATGAGGATGGTCTGCTTGTAGCCGCGGCGCTTGAGACATTCTGCGGCGATGGGGGAGAAGAGGAGGTAACCGCCGCCAAAGTACATGACCTGCAGACCGGTGGACTCGAGCTTGGAGATGCCGAGGACTGTTTGGAAATGCTTGTTGAGGACATCGAGAAGACCGTAGGAGAAGCCCCAGAGGAAGAAGAGGGAGATGATGAGTGAGAGAGGGTAGATGAGCGCGCGGCCGGTGAGGTAGCCGCCGGCCAGCATGGGAGCTGCTGAGGGGATGCCGCCGCCTGCCATTGTGATGCTCTTCGGAGGTGACCGTGGAGGATTGGTGTAAGTGCTTCTTGAGCTCTCGATCGACCACCGGGATGCGCCTTGAGAAGTTGCCTGAGCGTCGGATGGTGATGAGCATATGAACTCCAGATGTCTGGGGAAGTGACACCCTTTTATCCAAACACGTTCAGTCGCGCAATTCATCCCCACGGGACGCAGATGGGATCTGCTGGTCTACCCCATTGGACCCCAACCATTCACGATTCCACCCCCAGGTGGCTCCCCAAGGTCCGTGGCCGACAGCTAGGATCACAATCAGGTGCGGCGTCGCCCTTGGCGTCGATGTTTGACGTGGAGACTTGGACCAGGGCCAAGACTTCGTCCAAAGGAGCCCGCTGCCAGAGCAACATGAGTGTCTGCGCACCTAGAACCGATGCTGCGAAACGTGTAGACGGCGCTACAGCCTACAACATGCCCAGCCTGTCCAGCTGCCAAGGGCACACCGTCGACAAAATGGCGCGGCCAGGGTATTGACGAGACAAAGCTGCCGTATGAGGTGAAGAAATGCCACGAGAACGGGCAGAAGGCCGTCTTGGAACGCGCCGCCGCCCACAATGCGGGCGGGCGCACATTTCCTCGCTGATTCTCGTGGCGGTACACTCAAGACCGGGCAGATTGCCCGGGGAAAAGCGCGGGGGGGGGCCGGAGAGCTTGGCCTTGGCGGTCACCTGACAAACCCAAGTCTGTTGACTCTTGAGAAGTTGAGGGCCATCGGTCCAATCAATCAGTCGAAAAAAAAAGACGAAAAGTGCCGCGAAGCCATTCCCAGGTCAGTAAGGTGCCAGAAGGCTGATGGAACGTGGCTAGAAAGTTTGTCTTGACATCTCTCAGAATCTCGCTGCGATGCCTGCTTGGCGCGCCGGTGATTTGGCCAAGTAGATTTCCTAGTTGTTCTGCAGGAGAATAATACCACGTCCGCGACGATGGAACGGGATCCGGATGAGATGCGCGAAGTTTCTCGATCAAGGACAGAGATGTTGAAGCGCGACAGCCAGTCGGGGCTCGAGACAGGACGCAGAACTACGGCCGCTTTTCCTGGCTGGCATATCTCGGTCACAAGACATGGACACCGTTCGTGTCGTGATGACCTCGGTCAACCCCCCGCCCCCCCCCCCGGTTCACAACGGGCGCCGAGACTTTTGCAGTGCCATTCATTTCTCGTCGTGCCGGCGGCATCGGAGGCTTGCGAAGAGCTCTCGTGGCTGGCAATATCTTTTATCCTTGATGCGAGCAGAGTCCAGACCCTACCCGGGGGTAGGGCGTTGCGGGCTCGAGTTTACACCCCCTACCATGTAGAGGGGAAGAAAACCGAGACCACGCCAAAAGTCATTTACAGCCTAAATCACTAAAACCCTCACTTTTAGATATAGCCTTTATTCAATCATAATATTATATTATCTATAGTATAATAATATTATATAATCTGATAATTAAACTTATATAAATTAATAGCTTTACTACAGAGGTATTAACTTGTATATAAGGTATAGGTCTAAATAATATTAGATTTATACTTTCAAGAAGAATTAGTATACATATATTATCACTATATATATAGAGTAACTATAGCTTTCTAAGTAGGGCTAGATTCTTTAGGACTTAAGAGAGGTATTATAATAATTATATATAGAAATAAGAACAACTATATAGAAAAATAAGAATTCAAAAATAAATAAATTAATATCTTCTAGTAATCTTAAAAGTCTAGTATTTAGGTAGGTAAATAATAAAAATACGATTTAGGGTAGACGTAGCCTATAAATGACTTTCTAGCATAGTCTCAGTTTTTCTGCCCCCTATATAGTAGGGGTGTAAACGCGAGCCCGCGATGCCCCACACCCCCGGGTATCATCAAGCCGCAACGAACCTCACGAATAGCCCAACTCAAGCAGTCCGGCGATCCACAGACTATGGTACTGCGTCTCCGTTGACCCCGTATCCTGCTCCCCCATACTTTGCTCCCCGGATTAGTCTGGAGCCGTCCGAATCTTGTCTACATCTCATGATTCTCATCATAAGTTTGAAATTTCCCCTAGCCGCGCCCACCCCAGAACCTGACTGACATTAAAGTCGCGAGAGCCGGCGTCAAGACCTGCTCTCACCGTTAAGCGAGGCAGAACCGATCCACTTGATCGGGCCGTTACCAACCACCAAGACTCGCCAAGTTGGCACAAGTTCTGCTTTGATTGGACTGACTCGCAACACGATAGAGACTTCTGCGCCCTATAATAGTTTCATGCTGCTGCGAATGCAAGCGCCTAATATCATACGGCTTCGCAATGCAACAATCACACATCGGATTCGGCGCAGTTGCTCAGAACACATGTCTCGGCCGGCCCCGAGGAGGAGATCCAACGGAAGCGTGGCATACACCTCAGAACCGTTCGATAATGCAAAGTTTCTATAGCGAGGCAATTTGAAAATGATGTGTTGCGTCGACCGGCTTACACTTGCTCGAACCGGCCCTTTCTGTCTAAGCTTAAGGCCACGTGAGCTCGTATGATGATTATCCTTGTAAGAGGCGAAAGGAATAACCCCCGACCCTGAACGATGCCGATGCGGATGAACGGTCCCTTGCATGAAGATAGTAGAGCCGCAGCCAAGCTGCCAAGTCACTGAGGACGCGGGTTTTGGCGGCCAACTCCCTGTCCTTCCCTTGTCGCGGTGCAATGGTTCGCGATGCATCTCAACCTGAGCAGAACGCTAGGGAAAGGGAAGACGCACCACAGAAGTCTAGCCACAGATTTGAAAATGTGATAAGAATGGTTGAATTCTGCTTGGGGGGGGGGGCAACGGGCTGCACTTATTTGAGCCTCTGGTGGTGACGGGTTCTGTCGATGCGTTCGTGCGATCGTAGTACCGTTTCCCGGTATCAAGAGCCCCATTCCGCGAGGGACGCGCGTCAAGGTGAACGAGCGATCAATCATACCTTACTTGGAATCGGTTCTTACCCTGTGGCATACGTGCGATTCTTTAATCATGTGCTAGGTGTTATGATGGAGATGAATATGCTCTGGATTATCTTGAGGCCCGGCACTCACGGCGACTGGAGGCAATCGTACTCTGTAGGGCTGAGGGGAGAAAAAAAAGATGATATGTAAGTCAAATGGTGCAGGTGGATGTCACTTCCGAGCTGGCTGGTGAACAGTCGTCAGCGTGATTGAACGATCCAACGACTTCTTCTGCGACATGGGATGTCGCTGCGGTCGGTCGGTTGACGCGTCAAAAGTCGCTCTGAGGGCTCAATGCCAAATTCGCACAGCATTCCCTCCTGGTAATTATGTCAGATTGCAGTCGAACGGCCCGCACCGAGGCATTCTCTGGTCAATTGAACCTGCTCGCGCCCAGATTCGGATTACGCGTCATCAGCCTCAACATTCATCAGCCTGCGCAAAGCTGACGTTTGATGATTGCAGCTCGAGTCGGTGATGCAGTTGCGCCGTTGGTGGAATTCGAATGGGGAACACAGTAATAGATATATGCAGAGGGCCGGTAATTTCGGCAATAATCGGACTTTGCTTTGGTTCAGCAGCCTAGAAGTACTGCCTACACTGCACCATTTGCTTGCGGCTCTTCTCTTGGTGAGGTAGGGGAGCTCAGCTGACTGCGGTAAGATTCCGCTAGCTATTGCTCAAGGGCTAATTGAGCAGCATCATCATATCCAAATTTGTCTGCCAGTCGAACCGATCGGGGGAACTGAAGGTGTTGGCGACACATTATTCACTCCGTCATCCGGAGAAATCGCGCATCGGATATACTATCTCAAATAGTTTTCAAGTCGATGGCTAACACGACCTCAGATATCTCGTAAGATGAGAACCGCCGTACGATGCTGACCAGTGGTAATAGTGCTAAGTCCGGCTTACCCCGGAGCGGTAGTGGGCATCGAAGACCGCCCGCTCGTTGGTGATGCACCGGATTTAAAAAGACGGAGCTCTCCCGGACGATCGATTTGACCATCCTTTTGAAACTAAAGCAACGAAAATCCCAGCAAGTTACCAATCCGTCAAGTCTCCAGAAAAACGGCTGCACAATGCATCTCATACTTACCGGCGCAACTGGCTTGATTGGCTCGTCCGTCCTGGACGGCATGATCAAGATGAAGGACGTGACCAAGATCTCCATCCTCAGCAGAAGACCGATTCCCATGGTCGGCGATGCCAAAGATCCCCGTATCAACGTCATCATCCACACCGATTTCGAAAAGTACAACCCGGAACTTCTCGACAAGCTAAAAGGCGCGAATGGCGCCGTCTGGGCCCTCGGCATCAGCCAAAACAAGGTTACCAAGGAGTAAGTTCCTGACAGCAACAAAAGTTGCGGAGCATTTTCGTGCTCACAATTGCACCCCAGAGAATACGTAAAGATCACCAAGGACTACACCCTCGTAGCAGCCAAGGTCTTTGCGACATTGCCGCCAGAAAACGAGCCTTTCCGCTTCGTCTACGTCTCCGGCGAAGGGGCCACGCAGAAGCCGGGCCGCTTCAGCGCCATATTCGCCCGGGTCAAGGGCGAGACGGAGTCGCTGCTCTCCGAGATGCGCGCCGCCAACCCCCGGCTGCAGACCGAGTCGATCCGCCCGGCCTTTGTGGACGCTGTAAACCACCAGGCCATCAAGCCCTACGTTCCCAACCCGGGATTGGCCTACAACATTGTCAACGTCGCCCTGGGCCCTGCGATGAGGACGCTGGCGCTGTCGTTCGTGAGTCCGACCGAGGTCCTGGGCAAGTTCATGACGGAGATGGCAATGGGCAAGCACGATGCGGGCATGACGGCCGGCGGGCAAGGCATCATCACGCTGAACGGGGGTTTGAGGATAGTTGAGAATGTTGGCTTCAGGAGGTTGGCGGGGTTGTCGAAGGCTTCAGCGCCGCAGGCAAACAGGGTCGCCTCGTAGTGACGGTGTGCATGCAAGCGGGCGTGTATATATCCAGGCGATTTCTGTTTGGCGAATATATCGTAGTTCATCGAAGTTGTGGAAAGCTGATCATACCCGTCGCCGCGATGGATAGTTTCCAGCGCGGGCAACAGCGAGAACGAATCGGCTCGATTCCAAGCCGGGCATGAATGCAGTATATAGGTACCGTTCCGGCACGCTCTTTCCTAACAGCCACAGAGCATTCAGTCTCCCAGATACTGTCAGTCGAAACCGGCCCAATGGTCTAGTGGTATGATTCGCCCTTCGGGTTAATCAACCCTCATGCACAGCGTGAATGGGCGAGGTCTCGGGTTCGAATCCCGATTGGGCCCTGCGAATTTTTGGCATCTTGATCCGAGTTTCATCCTCCCTATAGAGCGGCTTTTTAGTCTATTCAACCTCACTCAGTAAGTAATCATCAGGACTGTAAGATTCTAGTTCTTATTATGAAATGTTTATTAGTTAGGTTACTTAAGTTTGCTTTAAATCTATGCAACTTACTTCTATAGCTGAGAAATTCAGCAACCTGCTTCACAAGCGGCAGTTTAGCGACGTTATAAACGTCCTGTCCGAGTTCCCAACCCCGTTCAGCGGAAGGAAGCTGTAGTCTTCTAAGTAGCGATGCGATCTAAGTACTGCATACCTGAGATATTGGGAGTAGCTGCGGATTCCCGTCTCGCTGTCTTAAAGCGTGCGACGGGCTGCACGCTACATTGCGGGGATCTCTCGGGTTCGCATTCGCTCTGCCTCTAGGCGTTTTCCTCAGAAATATGCGCTATGCTGCCAGACATGACAATGCCGAACTACCCAGATTGCGCTCCGCCATCCGCCTCTACATCATGCAGACTAACGGACTGAGAACCTTTATCCGTTGTCGAGCTGTTGTTGATTGAGCGCTTGTCTATAGTTCCGGCCCAATACGGAACCAAACTTCAATCTTCTGGAAAAGGTGCAATTCTCCCCACGCTGTGGCAGTTCTTGGAGAAGAAGTGCCGTTCGATATCCCGAGTGCCACAAGCCGGTTCACAGCATCTCGCATAGCGCATCCATACCGCTCACTTGTTGTGGAGAAATGCCTTTCTCGCTGGCGAGTCTGCGCACACCTTCTCTTCAAATGGCGGTTAAGATCAAGATACATACAGCCTTGGGCAACGTCCACAAACCTGCGTGGAATCTCCAGACGGTCATGCATGGTAAAGAAAGCTTCTGGAAACTTGCTCAACAATTTAGCGGATCCCGGCGCCAGTGACCACACAATGCGACCCAAAGCACCGTACAGACCCGGTTGAAGGCCAAGACCAACAAATCCAACGAGATGCAAACGATTGTCCTCAACGCAAGTGTTTCTACGGTACTAACGACTACCCACTTCAAGGGAGCAACCAATCTTCTGTACGCTTACCAGCAGAATGCACAAGTGACTGATGACCTTCAGAAATAAATACAATTTTCGTGATAAAATCAAATGCTTCTAATGCAACCCAACACAATGCTGGCCGATTCGACTCATTGGATGTTGAACTGGGCATGATGCATAATGAACAACAACGACGAATGGAAAGCAATGTGGTTAATTTTCGTCCAGCAGGCAGTTGGTGACGCTCAATTGTCGCACGCTTGGTTCCGCTTCAACAGTATTATGAAATTTCCAGCTTCGGATCTCACCGAGTACACCCTCCGATTCCATGATCAACGCTTTGCCGAGGACGTATTGCCAGGCCTGGAGCATGCAGCACAAAGCTTGCTCAATGTTAACGGCCATGTTCTGCTTTTCATTACGAATGAGACCGTTTGGCGTGGTATGATATTCAACGCTTAACCCAGTGCCACTTCATACTAAAGAAACTTAAGCTTGGAAGCCAGCCTTTGATGAAGTGAGTATACCTACCCGGTCCCCTCGACCACAGGAGACTTGAAGGGATTGCAGCTTAGCAAATATGTCACTAATGTGCTCAATCACCGTTTCTCGTAGTTACTAATTCATACCTACCTCGCAAACCAGGTCTAAGATTATGGAGTTGAACAACAATTACTTATTCTTCTCTATGCGTACATTCTTACAAAAAGCGCTGTCGATGCGGACAGACCTGCAGGACTCACCCAGGAATGCGGTTCTCAACATTCACAGGCACGAGAAGCGGTTCTGGCCCTTCGATCCAAGCAGTCATATCTCCAAGTGCAAAAACTGTAAGGCTCTGAAATACCGCCTGGAGGCATGCCTCAAAGCCAGGTGGAGGCCCCATCGAGAGCAGCTTTGGATCTATGTCTTGATGGTTGAGGCTTGTAGTCGGCAGGATTGCCGCAACAGCTTGAATGGCACTCAAGCCGGCTGGAGCTACTATTTCTGTCAGACTAAGAAATGGTCAACATGAGCTGGTGCTCCTACACAGGCACAGCGTCGCCAGGACTAGCCATTTGTGCCATTCGGGAATTCTCAACGGCTCTAGTGAATTGTCAGGACTCACTCGTATGATCGAGCATGAATCATTTCACCGCTGGGGCTCATGCAATACCATTGTGATCTGACGAGGCGATGGGAACCAACCGTACTTTTCCACTTTTATCGTAGAGGTCGAATGTGACGTTCGTGGCCGTCTTCAGAACACCTGGTTTCGACAACTCGCTCCTTGCGGTTGCCGCTGTTTCCACATGGTGGACGTCGCCCAGATCTTTCTCAGCTTACATCTTAGATTTGCTTGATTAGCGCACATTCAACGATCGAATAGAATCGGTTGGTATAAAACAGCTTATCGACCAAAGATTGATGCCTACTACCTGCGCAATTTCTTTTGAGTCCGAAGTGGAAAGCCCCACAACGAGCTCCGCAGGGCTGGCCGGCCGTCTTTGCTGGGTGTTTCTGCATCAGGGCAGATCTCGTTCTATATTTTATTCTTGTAAAAGCCATGGGGCTGATCCCCTACAAAGCGAACGTATCCCTCTGTAGTTCGAGGAGGTGGGAGCAGCTATGATGTCCGGTAATGTGTGTGCTGCAGTTATGTTAGCTGTGTTAACCTGCAGTGTTATCAAGTCTCTGAAATATCTTCTGCCGGTAAAGCAGTGATGTTAAGCCTAAGAATACATTTACAACTTTCGCCTGTGCGTTGGCCATCTTGGACCAATTGTGAAGAA
Organism: Colletotrichum euphorbiae; assembly: GCA_037178605.1. Lineage (NCBI taxonomy): Eukaryota > Fungi > Ascomycota > Sordariomycetes > Glomerellales > Glomerellaceae > Colletotrichum > Colletotrichum euphorbiae. Next base: position 56,734 of record JAXCEF010000041.1, on the reverse strand, counting down.
ACGGATTTCAGTGGTATGCCTTGAATGTACCAGATAGCAGCAAATAAGATGATATCCTTTGCCGCTGGTCATTGCCCGTCTCAGTATGTACGACTCTGTTGGAACTACCAAGGACAAAAGTTACCTGCTGACCGATCGTCAACGTCTGAGGTAACGTCTGAGGTGCTGGTATTCCCGCCCCGCCCCGGGCCTTGGCGAGCCTTTTCCAAGTGGCCGAGAATCTAGACCAGAGAGATGTTGCCGAAGTAGGTAGCGTATAAGACAGGGTGGCGATGATGCTTCCCCTCTGGCCGACTCTCCGTAGGCCACCTAACGTCCTTCCCAAGAACAGCACGACAAGACCGTCTCGTCGCCCGTTCCGTCGGGTAACCAGGTATACCACTCACATTCGTTTTTCCCGAGGTATTGGCCGTCTTCTCGCCCAAATCTTGATTTCTCCCCACCTCTGGAACGATGCGTTTCCTCAAGACCATGTCAGTCGGCGCCTGCGTCTTCAGCGTCGTCGAGGCCCTCCCCTGCCACGACCGAAGCTTCGCCAAGAGGCAGGTTACCGAGCTCCGGGACGCTGGGTATGACTTTGTTATTATCGGTGGTGGCACCGCGGGCCTGACCGTGGCCAACCGCATCTCGGCCACCTTCCCCGAGAGTACGTTATGAATCCCCGTTTCATCTTCCCAAAGCTTCCGTAACCCTAAGCCCTCCTTGAAAGTTCGTCCTGGCTATCGAGTACGGCAAGATTGAGGGCACCGTCGGCTACTTCGACCCGGCCGAGGACGGCCGTGGTGCCAGTCGCCTTGTGATCAGCTCCCCGCCGGTCGCCAGCGTCAACAACCGCTCGGCCACCGTCATCCTCGGCATGACCGTCGGTGGCGGCTCCGCCGTCAACGGCCAGTTCCTGGACCGCGGTTCGCGGTACGACTATGATGAGTGGGCGCGCCTCGGCAGCCCCCAGTTGGACGACAGCCCAGACCGCTGGGACTGGGAGAACTTTGGTCCCGCGTTCAGGACGGCCAGTTTTCTTCTGATCCTTGCCCTTCCCGTCGCTCGGCCCCGTTCTGACAACTCGTCATCAGTCATTTTTCCTCACGGACCCCGGTGATGAGCTCGTCAAGGAGCACGGCTACACCTGGGACGCCTCCGAATCCGAGGGCGAGGCCATCGAGGCTTCATTCCCGCCTTTCCAATGGTCAATCGAGAGTAGTGACTCCCAACTTCAACTCTTCTCTCACACGGAACAGTATCTCGCTAATGCGGCTCAGAGGTCGTCGAGGACCTCCCCGGCGTTGGCCAGAACTTCCAGGACCACTGCGCGGCCCTTACACCCTGGCCATGGCCAACAGCGCTGCCTACGTTGCCCTCCAGAACATCATCACCCAGTGGCAGGACATTGTCCCCGACATCCATGCCCAGATCGCCGACCGATCCGCCCTCCAGTACCTCCCCGCCGCCGCCGACGAGACCGTTCAGGAAGGCTACCTCGCCCAGCTACAGGCCATCGCCGAGGCTCTCGAGCACTCCGAGCATCCCATCCTCGAGATGCCCCACGCCGGGCCCGGCATGGCCTTTCTTCTGAAGCCCCTGAGCCGCGGCTCCGTCGTCCTCGACCGGGACGACCACGACGCCACCCCTATCGTCAACTACGCCACCGGCGCCAACCCTGTCGACCTCGATATTATGGCGTCTTATGTCGACTAATTCCGCCGCTTGTACGCCACCGACATCTGGAAGGACCTCGGCCCCGTCGAGGTCGCCCCCGGCGCCAACGTCACCCGGCACGCCGCCCTCGTAGAGTACGTCAAGAACACCGTCATCCAGTCGCTCATGCACCCCCGCTGTACCACCGCCATGCTGCCCCGTGAGAAGGGCGGCGTCGTCGACTCGAGCCTCGCCGCAAGGCTTAGAGGAGCCCCGACCCTTCGAGATGCATGCTCAAGGTTCTTGTGAACGATGTTGCTTCATGTATAGTTAGCGGCTGGTGATACACTACGACTCAGCGCCTTGTTCTAACATGACCACTGTGTCAGTAATGACGTAGTTATGTGAGCCTGTGAAATCCAACGAACGTCAAAGGAATTCCGTACGCGAATGGGGCCGCCGCGCATACTTGAAACTTGGCGTCGGTCTTGCTGGCCTCACGGGTCAGCCTGTCCTCCTGCGTGATGACGCCGATGGTGCTTAGGTGATGGTTGCTATGTGCGCGTATTCGATTCATTGATAAAGATGGTCTCGAGGATCCCTTGGCGTGGCCTCGCCGCAGTCCAGGAAGCAGCAGCCGATGCCGGGGACGCGTATGTACGCCGATATAACGTTGCGGTATTTTGAGGTTATGAGAGCGTAAATGGTAGTTTGGCGTTGGGAACCCTCCTAAGTGTACATATATACAGCTCGTACACGGCCAGCGCCTCCGCTGCTTCATTTATTTAACGAACAAGTTCAAGTTAATTAGTTTAAGTGAGGCTATTGCTACCTCCCTATTAAGCAAGTCTAATATCTCTCAATTGAATGAATGCCTTGATGTCTTATTTATTTATAGATCTAGCTAAATAGGAGGCTGTAGATCCGCCCCTGCTCCTCCTATTTCGCTAAATATACCCAGCCCCTTATTAACCCCTTACGAGGGCGGTCGCGACTTGCGAGGGTAGTCGCGAGGGTAGTTGCGAGAGTAGTTGTGAGGGTAGTTATGAGGGTAGTCGTCAGGGTATTAAGGTTAAGGGGGGGGCAATTATAAGTATTATTATAAGGGTAAATAAGCTCTGAATAACCTCACTTTTTCAGCCTCACTTTTACCTAAGTACGTGATAATATATCACGTGTTTATATAGTGATTAAATTTAAATATCCAATTCATAAAAAACACTAACAAAGGATTATTAACAGCAAGTTTAAGGGTTAAAATTGCTTTGATTGCACTTGCGGAGGCGCTGTATACGGCCTATTCAAAGCTAAACCATAGCATAATGGCATACTCGCTCTCCTCACCATACGTAATGCTCACCTCAAGCATCAATTTACCAGATTAAAGCAGCCGAGTGAGGCAATTGCACCCGAACAACAGAGTGTATCACCACTAAAACAATGTCTACTCTCGATGCAAAGCAAATGTTCGAGGATGGAATAAAATATTAGCCACGAACGCGCCAACCTTTTCAATTTCGACAAAACGGGATACCTTTTTCAATCAAGTGCCTTCGAGGACGGAAAATATCAGAACTTGCGCGTATTGAATGAGTGCTTCGCTGCGTGGATGAGAGGTAAAGAAGCCCAGCTACCATTTTTTCAAATTATAAAAACATGGGTATGATATCCTCCATAGTACAGTACGATTTCCAGTACAGTACCGCCAGAAATTTACCTAAACATAATAAGTACCTCATTTACCTAATAAACTCTACTACATAGGAGGTAGTACTTATGACCTATAAAACGCAGCATCTATACAAGGTACCTTTTCTTCTAGTACGCGGAGAGGGTAGTTTTAACCCACTTTTTTATACTGCTCTCATTAAAAACCTTCCAGTACGAGGCGGCCACATGCGGCAGAAAATAATATAGTATAGGTACATCGGAGGCTTCATAATAGGGTCCCCACACCCCCCAAAGTCACTTTTGGCTGGTACTGTACTGGAAATTGTACTGTACTGTTAGAGGAGATTATACAGATCAATTTTCCCCGGCATACTTCTGATCTCGACAGTAATTTTGTCAGATGGTGAAAAGCTATACCCCAACATGCTTTGAGAGGGAATGAGACCTAATGCTGCACTACATGATAGAATGAACCTTTGCAGGTAGTTGGGTAATCGTTATATGAGAGAAGCAGAAGGCTTTGGGTTTATTAGAAGGAGATGGAACTATGGTAGTCCCAAAAACAGAAAGATATTCAAAACGTAAATGAAATTATGCTAGTATACAATTAATATTTGATGCATGATATACTATATTCGATGGAGAAGCCATAAGTACGAACATCATCCAAACTAGCGAGAAGACGTTCGTATTGGAAAGGCAACATGCTTCGCGTCACTTTCTTACAGCACATTACCAGCACAATTAAGCGCTTTTGTTTTCTTTTGGTGGCATACATCGTCAATGTATTTACGTTCCGCAGCACTAACAAGGCTTACATATACATGACCAATGCGACACCGGGTACCGAGGAGCCAGACCTTCACCGCTACACCGACTCATAATCAGTCACATTACCGGATCCAGGATAAGATGGAAGATTCTCTCTCGGGACACGAAGGGTTGTGTGTCTTATTAATCACGTCAAGCTGAACACCGTTCTGGTTCCGAGGCAGCTAGGGACGTTAAATTAATTAATTACTTAGCCCCTCTCATCAACTCTATCAACAGACTTTCAATTTCTTTGGCGATATCCTTGTCACCAGAAAAATGGCTTATAGTATCGTGCTTGAACACACAACTGCTATGAAATAACAAAGACTAATTGGGCTGCATCTGCCTGGCGTTCAACACCTGGCGATGCTTTGGTGAGTTTTGAATTGGGCCGGATTGGAATTTCCTGGTGCCGAAGTCCGGAAAGCCAAACGCTACTAGACGAAGTGAGGTCCAGCCTCCTTACATAACTCCCCAATTTTACCAAATAAATTAGTCATCGGGCAAAGCCGAGGTGGGTTCAAAAACAACGTCGATTTAAAGAATTGCTGCAAAGTGCAAGCTGCATGCCCGGGCTCGTAGATTAAATTCATAGGCTAGGAGAGAGCGTCACGTCACGAGCAATGAATTTCGAAGTCTAAAATTTACTAACAGAAAGTTTCTTCATAAGAAATGTTTGACGCGAGATTATCTTGGGCTAGCCCTACTCCTAGCCTGAACTGTGAAAAATTAGGCCTCAACTTGCTCGCAGCGCCTCCCCTGTTTCGGCTTGAGCCGGTAGGCCTCTGCCACACTCCCTCCGCACATATCCGCGCCGTAAAGTCTATGAATTCCACTCCAGAATTCACGATCATTGATCTGGTTCTACGGCTCGCCAAGTTACCGAGAACCCACCATCATGCCGTGACTGACTTACTTGAATCAGGATCTGACAGAGTTGTTCTTGTTAGCCAAGAAATGTCAAGGAATTTTGTTACTTGTGTTGGACAAACAACAGAAACCTCTCATAAGGCTGAGCTTGGTGTCTGTTCCTAAAATGGTGTGACTATAGGCTAAATCTCTAAACTTCCTTGCCCTTGAGGCCTCGTATAACTCCACAGTAAGCGATGGAAGCGTTGGGATGAGCGCTTTATGATGTTAAGTTCGTCCAGAGTCTGAAACCGTTTCCAGGGTCGGGCCCTGATGCAACCCAAAAGTAAAAACCAATCGGCCTTCGGCCATGGCATCGCCCGACGGGCTAGGTATTCGCTGGATGTCCGCCTCCTTGACATTGTTGAAGAATGGGATGGCCGAGGGGCTCGGGCAGAATCTGCCTGTTTGCTTTTGTTTGTACGGATGCACACTGCGAAGTTGACATCGCGAGCAGGTACCACCCACCACAACTGACATGGCGGACTCTGCCGAATTCATCGCGAGAAGATTGTCATAGAGATGCAGTAATGGCGAAGCCGTTTCTCCGCTATGCCACGCCCATGGGTCGTATGATCTCCATTTCCCCGGATGCAGGCATGCTATCCGGGGTCACCGAACATGAGCTATTGTCATTAGAATGTGTTTTGATTTTTATTAGCCTTCAACCGAGTCAAGAGCGTTCGTCCGGAACAGGTACACGCTAAACTGTCATATATCTGGCACTCGTGAAAAGGAGTCTCCTTTATGCGGTCATAGCTGCTTGTAAACGAAGCAAAACTATCAAGACACCAACTACCTGGTCAAATGCCCGGCGAATGCTTGGCGAGGGCTGAAATAAGCCTTTTTCCAATGCGAATTGAATGTTCCGTCAGCGGGTTCTGGAATCGATAGTGGGGCTTAGCAGCCAGTTTGCTCCACGTCAACCCCCTGACTTGCATGGATGAAAAGGTAGAGATTCTAGAAGCACGTGAGTCTTCAGTTTTCAATAGCGCGGTGCGATAAAATATGTCTGAATAAGCTCATAGATGCAAGCATTCGTGATACGTGGGAGGGGTTCAAGTGATCTTGTTCAAAGAGAAACTTCCCAACATCTTGCTAAGATCTGGTACGAGGGCCTCGTAACGAAACAGTAAACTTATTTGATCGCGCGACTGGGGGCGATTTCTCCTCTTTTGTGGTAAATTTCTGACAAAGAGTCAAAGACAGAACCTTACTCAAAGTCAGCAGCATGGATGAGGCAAGTCAAGCTATGCATGTCTCGATGTTTCCATCTCGCCGTTTCAGAATAAGGGGATTTGGTCTTTAGTGTCCTCAAGATGTATGCTAAGGCAGTCCACAACAACCTTTTTTAGTCCATCTAATCTCTATGATCCATCACGATCCATCAACACAGAGTTTGGCAGCCAAGAATAGCAGTCGCTTCAGCAGCGCCGTGGATGCCGGCGGCCGAGATACGGCGCCGACTTCGAGAGGAGGCGGGCCTTGGCGCTTCATGGGCCAAGAATCAATATCGAACTCATTCAGGAGTCTAAGCAGCGCAGAGAATGAGGAGCAGTGATGTTTTGGGGATATTGCGCCAGTTTGATCTATTCTTGAGGCAAGTCAAAATATTATAAGAGAAGGCAAGATCGCGCCGTACTCAGACTTTCATTCCCTTTCATCATCACAACAAATTCTCACAGCAGTCCTCCATCGCAACACCAACTTACACTTTCACTCTTTCTTCTCTTTCTTGTGCTTTTCAGTCACTCACTAGGGATCTTTACCCACCACTTTCACTTTTCACCAGTTTTCCTGAATCAAAATGGCCGCCATCGCAGCAGTCCCAACCCTAGGCACCCTCATTGGCCACGTCGGTGCCTTTGTTGGTCTCATCTCTTCTGGTGTCGGGATCATGAACTCCATCACCCAGAAGCCCAGCGAACCCGACTACTACACCCTCCGCATGGAGATTGGAGACAACCAGGATGCCTCCGGCAACCCCCCAACTGTCATCTTCTCCGACTTCGCCAACCATGAAATCGTCGGTGTATATGAGGGAAACAGCCGGCAGCCCAAGGAGCAGTGCCGCAACTTCGTCGACGATATTGAATTGTATAACGGTCTCAGGAACGCCGAAGCCCCCATCCGGTCCTTCAAGACCAACAACGGCTTCAACCTCAAGTCCCTCGACATCCAGCCCGGCGGCAACGCCATCTGCGTCTCAAACATCATCCTCAAGGGCAGCGATACCCAGGCTAGACGCGACGAGATCTTCATTCCCCTCGGCGACTTGGGCTTCCAGTGCGGCCACTCGTGGAACTGGGGTGCCATCTTGAACGGTGTTCGCCAGCGCTGCGTTTGGCTCGACGGCCAGCCAGACGGCGACAACAAGCCCATCCAGTCCCTGCACCTTGACATGGAGAACCTTGCCGGCATCTTCAACAAGGGAATGGACGACACTTTGGCCAAGACCACCTTCGAGCACGCTTGCTCCTTCATCACCGACAACGTCGGCAAAATCACCAACCGGAACGCTTGCAAGGAGTCCTACACCAAGCGATCCATCTCCGACAAGAGCGAGACCATCGACACCGTTCCCACCATCGAGGAACCCGCTGCCTTCTTCACCGGAAACAGCGAACCCATGTCCAACTTTGTCGGCGCTCCTTTCATCACCTCCGACAACAAGCTCTGGAACTCTACCAACGGCGCCTTCATCGACGTCACTCCCAAGACTGCGAACAAGCGCTCTGGCCTCCAGGCTCGCCGCGACTCCGTCGAGGGATTCAAGGTTGCTGAGAAGAGAGGCCTTGCCTCCACTATCAAGGGCGAGCGCTGCGAGTACGTTGCTGGTGGCTCTGCTCCCCAATGCAATGTCGTGAAGGAATTCTCCGTCGCTGCTTGATCCTGTGCTTGATCCGGTGGTTGATCCGATGCTACATTTTGTTCATGATCTGTCTGGTACGGAGGACTTGCTTGCTAGCCGCGGTAGATAGGTTTGTTTCGCATTTTGAATATAAATTGCTTGGTCGACTTCAAGAATGTCGTTTTGGATTATCGTGAAAGTTGTTGATGCTGCTAATTTCATATCAAAGATGATCTTCAAGACTTGCATTCCCCATGATTGTAATGGTTTGCTCCCCAAACACCACCACACACTACGTAGCCTGGCAACAGACCCTCATAGCATCTTTCTCATGCAAGTTATAAGGTCCGAACACAGCCCGTGACAGTTATTGGGAGAGAACTAGGTATTAGGGGAGAAGTTGTTCCTATCCAATCTCGAGGCGCAAAATTACACAAGGTATGCGCCTAGCTCATTTTTATTTTAATTTGTCCGCTGAGTTATGTTATGTACTTGAACCCGTTCAGAACCGCTCTCTGCGAGTCTTTATCTAGCCTGTTCAACTGTTGCTCGTTGCTCTGACTAACGTCGCCGCGTAGCTTGTCGAAGTTGCGGTTCGCTCTCTTGAGACAGAGACGAAGAGTCACGATGCAGCTCAAACCGAGTCCCTGAAACGCCAAGATGCAGGCCCAAGAGACGCGAAAACTAGGACCGTACTGGTCCAACCAGAAGTAGTTGGCGAACAGCGAAGCACTGTTGGCCAGCGTGTTGGCGATTCCAATGGCCGCCGCGCGCTTGACGGGCGGCTGTACGATAGTCGAAGACAACCACGGATAGGTCGTCGAGTAGATGCCGTAGGTACCCGCGCTCACGAGGAACGTCATTCCGTAACGCGCCCAGCGCTGATCGCCCATCGCGACGAGTGAGACCGTACCCACGATTGCAGTAATGGCGGAAACGATGGCGTGCGGCGATCGCTTCTGCCGCCGATCGGCATCCCACGCAAAACTCAACGCCCAGATAAAGGAAAAGAAGTAAGGAGGTGCTGTGAGGAGGAGAACGACTGTGTTGTTCTTGAAGCCGAGCTGCTGGATCAATGTGGGGAAGAAATGGGAAAATGAGATGGACGCCGTCGTTGCCATCTGCAGACCCGCAAACAACCAGACTCTGTAGTCGGAAATGGCTGTCAAGATTCCTTGCTTCATCGTGGTCTCGTCCTCTGTCAAAGCTTCCTCGCTACCGGCGTCTGCAGCTAGTCGTCCTTGGGCGACCACCTTTTCCTCTTCGGTTAACCAGCTTGTAGTTCCGGGATAATCGGGCAAGAGGAAGAAAGCGGTGGCTCCAACCACTATTGTAGCCATTCCTTCGAGGATGAAGAGCCACCTCCACGCAGCCAAGTGGCCCACGCCAGCCATCCCGGAGAGAATGCCGGCGGAGATGAGACCAGCGAAGCAGTTACTGAGAAGCAGGCCGCAAACGAGAAGAGCCATTCTCAATCCAAGCTCCTTCTTCGTATACCAACAGCTCAAGTAGTATATCGCTCCGGGGAAAAACGGCGCCTCGACTATGCCGAGAAAGAACCTTACGATTAAAAGCCCGGCTGCGGAGGACGTAGCACCCGTGCAGCCGCTGACCACGGCCCAAAGAATGATGCAGCCGGGCTGAAATTTGTCAATGGTTTCCGATCGAGAACGCTAGAGGAGGAGCACTTACCAGGAAAATGTGAGGCTGGACTTTGGTCATGAGCATCGTAGACGGAAGCTGCATGGCGATATAACCCGCTGAGAATATCGAAATTGCTGTCTGGTAGGTTGCGCCCTCAACGTGCGTATCTTCTTGGAGACCGTAGAGACGGGCTTGGGTAATCGAGTTTCTATCTAGGTAGTTGAAGAGATAGATTGTGACGATTAGAGGGAGAAGGTGAAGGTCGATCTTTCGGATAAGTTGTCTCTCGATGTCTTTTGAAAACCCAGGAGAATATGACCGGTAAGTGTCCATCAACGTCAGATTTTTGGGCAAGACATTTTCGATCTCTTCACCCGGTTGTTTGGGTATGTCAATGACTTGAGCCCCGTCCGCCCTATTGAGCGCCATCGTTTAGGCGTAAGTAAAGAGGTTTTTGGGCAACAACGAACTGCGGGATATTTGAAAAGGTTGAGAACTTGAATAAAGACAAGGGATGAGAAGTCCATGAAGCGACATTTGCAAGCGCCAAGCGCCTCTTTCTTTTAAAGGTGCTTCACATTCCCTGCGTACCCCAGATCGTCGACTTGGCGGTCCGGGGCCGATCCGAAACCCCTCAAACCCCGTCTCAACCCCGGATTTATCCCCATTCTTATATTTCCAGAGTGCCGAACACCCGTTGTGGATTGTGGACAAGGATGTTTAACCATTGCTCTTCCGTAAGCCAATTTTTCAAGGCGGCCAGCTCTGCGCCTGTGTCGACTGACAGAGGAGGCGCAGGACTCAAACCACGGGCACTACCGTTAACATGTGGCCAATCACTCCCCCACAGCACCTTTTCGGGTGCTATTTGGACGAATGTCTCAACTATTGGCCGCATCAGCTCGATATCTGCTCCAGACCTTCTGTGGAGGGCGCCTATTTTGACATAGAATGTTCCACAATGGAGGAGACGGCAGAAGTTACTGAATTCGGGACTCTTGATGTCAGATGGCTTAGCACAACCGTTGTGATCAGCTATGATTGATACGCCTCTGAGAATCGGATGCTCCGTGAGTTTCCGCGCCAAAGCCGACCAAGTCGCAAATGGAAGTTGAGCAGAGATGCTCCAATTATGCCGGCGGACAGGGCAGTGCCGAACTATGTCCAGGAACTGAGCAAGGACCCAGTCAAGGTCATCCCCTAAGCCCCCATATGAGCCATGAACTCGAACAGATCGGATTCCCGCGGCATGGAGCTCGTCAAATTGGGACGCGGTCATTCTTTTCAGGCTGGTCTCGGTTTCTGGGTCCCAGAAAATTGTGCCGAGCACGTGTTTTTCGGGATGCGACTGGCGGCAACGACTGATGTTATCCAACAGACCGTCGTGTCCATCTTCTATGGTGGCCTGCACCAGCAAGAAGTTGTCCGTGAATGAGTTTAGGACAGCATCGTCGACATTTGCTGGTTCGGGGGTGTAAGAGCGGGTTGCTTTGAATGGGTGCCGGTCCGGGTTGAAGCAATGCATATGGCAGTTCCAACTCATCGCAGGGAGCTGAATCGGAGCCATGACGACGTTGTGATGACAGGATTATAGATTGGGCGTAAAGTAGTGAATATCTTAAACTTAGCTGTGAGATATCCCCAGATCGCTCCTGGTTGCTGTCGTCGAAACAGAAGAAAATCTGGTTATGAACTCATCTGATTTGTGAGGGTCCGGAGAGCCTCCGGCTTCAAGTATGTGGTTCGGAGGGTGTCCGAAATGCACGGGAGGCGTCCGGTGTTTTCAGCTTCTAGAGTAGTAGAGACGGCGCCAGTCCGACCTGCAAGTATTGATCCATGTCCGAGTCATTGAATCTGTTCTATACAAACGCCAGGTCCCCAAATCGCTTCAAGACGGCCCACCGACGCGTGTTGTTGACATCTGAAGTTTGTAGTGCGTTGGTGAAATGTCGCAAGAAACAGCAGGAAGTGCAGGATAGAAGTCCTCTGTACGCGCCGAAACTGGGGTGACTGGTGCCCGAATTGCGGAGTTTTGTGGGCCGCAAACACGGAGCCCCCGCCGCGGAGTAAGTCGGCCCCTACCTCTCGTAGGCTTGGCATTGTCATCGTCATTATTCGATCGTGAAAGAGGACACTTGTCTGGAGTTGCAGTCTCGACCAAACATCATCAGCAACTTCAGAAGACACAGACGCGGAGTTTTTCCCGAGAAATACAATTCAACCCTCGTGCCGAGACTCTGTCATCTTCAACTATAAAAACAAGTGAAGAAAACGAACCCCCGCAGACCCCAAATCACACCCCGCCGCAGAATATCACCATGGCTAGCGCCGGCAACGCGGGGCAACTAGACCCCTCTTCCGACGTGCGCGTCGAGGTCATCACGCAGGTCCAAGACTTCCATCAGGCTGCCGAAGTCTCAATCAACGCTTTCGGGCACCAGGTTCACGACGGCGTCTACGTGGCCATGAACCCGGGCTGGGACACGCCCGAGGGCGTGAAGGCGAGCGGCGAGCGCATGGCGGACCGGTGGCGCTCTATCACCAAAGACAACCAGGGTCGGCCGAACACCGTGTTCCTCAAAGCGACAGTTCCGGACCCCGAGGACAGAAGTCGTCGTAGGATCGCCGGTCTCGCAATCTGGATGCAGGCGTCTGCCGTGGAGGGTTATGGCGAGCCGCATCCTACAGACCTCAAGAAGGCTCTCGGTCTCGAGTCTCTGTACCCCGGCAACGAGGCCGAGCAGCGTTATCTTGCGCAGTGCATGGCTTCGCTTCACAAACAACGAGCCGAGGTTATCAGGCAGAAGGCGTCGGCGAGTCCTCCTGCTGTGTTCGTCCTGGATCTCTGTGCCGTGGACCCAAAGTTTCAAGGAAAGGGCGCTGCCAAGAAGCTGGTTCAGTGGGGTCTTGAAGAAGCCCGGCGAAGAGGTGGAATCGAGTGCATTCTCGAGGGCTCTAGCATGGGAAGACACGTTTATTCGAAACTGGGCTTCAAGCAAGAAGGCCCGGAGATGCAGTACGCTGTTGATGAAGAGTTCTTGAACCGTGAGAGGCCGTCCAACATTTTCATGCGCACGGGCTCTGCATAGGAAGAAGATCCCAAGAATAGATGGTATTGTAGACTTGAGAAACATTTCAAGGGTTCATCCGCCTTGGATGCACACAGATAGTCATGAAATGCCAGTATTATTGCAGACATAGCAAGAGCTGCTATCATGAGGGTCGTTCCACGGCCCAACTATTAATACAAACTAGACCGCGTTGGATGAAGACTCAGTCTTGGTGTGATGATGCTCGGAGTAAGGTCTCTCTTCGCTGGTCTTCTCCTTTTGACGGCCGTCTCCAACTGCTGTATGCTCTGTGGTCGTAGAGTCGTGATGGAAAGTCGTCTCGTCCTTCTGCTTACGAGTGATATAACCGGGCGGCACCCACTTGCTGGATGACCAAGGCTTCACACTCGGGTCGCTGTACATCCTGTCGACGTTCTCAAGAGAGAGGCCCTTCGACTCGTAGAGAAAGAACCACACCAAAATTGCCGCCGCCAGGTTGCAGCCAGCGAAGACGAAACCGTAGGCGTATGAAATACCATCGTCAGCCAGAGGAGTCAGAAAGGAAATGAGAAAGTTGCCGAGCCAGTTGCCAGCGGTTGCAAGTGACGCCTGCTTCGCCCTGGTTCGGAGCGGGAAAAGCTCGCCAATCACACACCAGGCCATAGGACCCCACGTCTACAGCCAGTTAGTTTTCTTCTCTATTCTCCTACTCGACCAAGGGGAAACCTTGAAGTACTTACGCCTGCAAAAGAAGCGATGAACATGCACGCCGATACAATCATAACAATACCGGTCGCGCGGCTGGTATCAGGTGGGATGGCAGTGCCAACAGCTGCGAAGACAGCAAGCCAGGCGGCTTGCCACAGCGCGCCGATGAAAAGAGGCCATCGTCTGCCATACTTCTCCACAACGTATAAGCCGTAAAAGGTCAACGCAACATTGACAGCTCCGAGAATAAGTTGAGTCATAATAGGATCTTCGATGCCAGCGGACTCGAATATCGTCGCTCCGTAGTAGAAGAAATAGTTGACGCCCGTCCACTGTTGTAGGAAGTGTATGAAAATTCCTAGCGCAGTGCGATACAGTGTCTTGGGAATGCCAGATGATCCTGTGAAGCATTCGGCCCAGGTGCCGGTGCCTGTCTTGGACTCTTCTTCGATAACTTTGAACATTTCCTGGAGATCGGTCTCGACGAGCTCACTGTGCGGGTCGTTCTTCAGACCACGAAGGCGTGCCATAGCCATGCGAGCACCCTCCCAGTCGTGTTGACCAGCCAGCCATCGAGGAGACTCGGGGACGACAAGAATACCAATTCCCAGCGGGCAGGCAAAGGCGATGCCGAGGCCGATAACCAGGCGCCAGGAGGTGTCTGAGTCCTGGATGTTGCGGACGCCAAAGTTGATGAGATTGGAGATGAGGATGCCAAAGGTGATCATGAGCTGGTAGGAAGCGACCACAGCTCCTCGAATCTCCTTTGGTGAGCACTCGGACTGGAACATGGGCACACCGACGGAAAGGTTGCCCACTCCTAAGCCAGCAACGAATCTGCCCATCATCATGTGCACTAGAGGCATGTTAGTACAAGTGCGAAGATAGACTTATCAACAGTCTACAGATACGGACCCCATGAGTTCATTGCTGTGATCTGGATGATGTTTCCAATGATGAAGACGACAACACCGAAACTCAAGCTGCGTCGTCGGCCCCACCAATCGGCCGTATAAGCGCCGGACAGAGCACCCACGAGGGTGCCGATACTCATCAGCGATACCATAAGAGACTGAATAATGGATACCCATGTTGGGATGCCATTTTCCTCGGGACCAGTGGCAAATCGTCTTCGAAAATCGTTAAACAGGAGCATGCCAGAGATTTGGCCCGTGTCGTAACCGAAGAGGAATCCTCCCATACTTGTGACGACTCCAAGAACAAGCGCTTCGACACCGCAGTCGGCGCCATTGATGCGTATGGACCTAGAAGGCACATTAGTTCCTGAATGACTGAACAATGATGTCGCTGTGACACTCACTGCTTGCCTAAGCCCATGACTGCGATACTCCTTCAGACCAGTGGATTGTTGGGGTTTTGTGTCCAGCGCCAAAAGTGCAGTAGAGGTAGAACAACTCAGCTTCCAATCCAAGGTGTCGCAAAGCTAGGCACACCAGAGTCGGGGAAAGGAAAGTTTTCAATAGCAATGGGCTTCCAATTGCACTGGTCAGCCTGATGACGTGCTGTGTCTTCTTCCAATACACCATGATGGCTTTATACGCAGCCAGATCCTGCGGGGCTGCAGTGGTGGTGGAAGATCGCAGTCACCTGACAGAAAGCAATGACGGGAACGCTGGCATGACGTTGCCCAGAAGCCGGCCGACCCATCAGAGTCGGTCCTACTTGCTCTCGTCGCTGGGGCGCAGACCAGGAAGCTCCAAAGAGCCAAGAAGGGGTGGGAAGTTGTGGATAGGTCGGAGAGTGCAGTACGGGGTATAATCCGTCTCCTATTCTTGCCAGGATGTGAACTGGGGTGGTGAGACAAGACGCCACGCGAGAGGCCGAGAGCATCGAGCAAGCATAATCTGGGGAAGCGCGATGGGCTTTTCCCTTTTCAATGCCCTATCCGGGCAAACGCGACCAAAATAAGCCGTGGGTGTGGCATCAACGACTTGTTGGTTGTAGCTGACAGAAGCGAACTGAATGAGCCTTGACCAACAGGCCGGATCAGAACCACCTGTTCATCAGACTCACACCGGCACAATCTGTTTGGATGGTTTGGAGTGCGGCTTGGGGATCAGCCCCTTGGCTGTCGTCATTAGCGGTCGTACCGCAGGGGTGAGCCGGCCATGGCACACGGAATGGACTTGTGCGGCCAAGAAAGCCATATGCTGCCAAGGCGAATCCTCCCACATCCCTCTTACATACGATTCCGGTTATTGCGACTGTGGTTTTTTGGTATTGCGACTGTAATATGGAGTATCCCGCCTTTTACTGCTAAAGTACTTGCAGAACAATAACACCACAACAGCAGGTATAAGACCACAATACATACGCTGCGCGCGCAGAAAATAAATACTTCTCTGTATTATTTTTTAGCTAGAAAATTACTTCTAGAAAGTATTTATATTTTTGCGCGCGCAGTGTATGCATATTGCGGTCTTGTACGTGCTGTTATCACGCGTTTGCACCGGCCGCGCAGCCCCTCTAAATACCTGGATAGGCTTAGCGTTACAGTCGCAATACCAAAAGTCAATAACCGGACTCCTTACATACCGCGCCGGTCTGTCGCGAGCGGCTCCGCACGGCAATGTGGGGCCGACTGTGCAACTCCACCTACTTGGAACGGCAGCCAGAAATGAGGGATGACGATCATGAGACCCTCACGTGCGAGTCAGTTAACGGGGCGCCCGCGCCAGTTGCCCTGTTTACTGGAGCGCCAAGTGAAAGTGAAGCTTTCTGAATTCTGGTCGAACCACGACGTCCACTCGCTTCGCGCGGTCCATCAAACAGATTTCGAGCATGCAGACATCCACGCCTGCCAAAGCAACTGCGCATAGATTGCAAGCCGGGCTCGTTCGAATAATGGGAATGCAACGAGACTACGTGCGCGTGACTGCGCAGCCTGCCCTTCCCGTCGGTAGCTCCTGGTTTTGAGCGTGAGACGCGAACGTCCTCGGTAAGCGAGCTGCGTCTCCATCATACCGTAGCCTCGAGGGTGAGTATGCCTAGTGCTGGGTGTAGTCGGACGCATGCTGTTGGATTAGAATCTCGCATGCAGGTGAGTGGGTATGACGTTCCTCCAACAGGAAGAATGCGCCCAGCCGCAGCGTCGGGTGCCTTTAGGCCCCGATGAGATGCCTTTGTTCAGATCGCCGTGGATTCCAGTGCTTGCAGCACCTGGCTACAGTCGACTCAGATGTCGTCCAACCTCTTCTGTTCAGATCCTGGATGTTTCGGTGTCCCTTACATCTCCGCGTTCTGCCCCGGAGACCCCGGAGCACGAGAGGGTTGACCGCTGGAACACCGGAATTGTGCCCGGGGCCCCAGACGACGCTCCGCTCCCCAAAACGTAGCATTGATAAAAGGCGTGACGGTCCGATCGAGAGTTAGACTCGCTGATAGAGTCGCTGAAACCAACGGACCGACTCAACGGGTCTTTGGTGGGGAAACGAAGGCCATAACTGGAGATTCAACGGCTTGGCTTCTTGGTTTTACACGTGTACAGCGGATCAGCCAAGAAATGTAGTCATTTGGTTACCTCAGCAGTCGACTTAAATAGTCGAAGTTTCCGTCCTTAATCGATTGCCGTCTGATGGCAGCAAAGCTCGTTCAACTAATGCGCAGCAATTCTTCGAATTATGCCAGTGGGAAACGCTTGTTTATGTTGAAATGAGTGCTCTAGATGAGATCACGTCGAAGAAGTCTTTCAATGGATGATGTTCAGATAAGATTATGTTGAGAAGATTTGAATACAAAGCATATTTAGAGTACCGTTCCCGCCCTTATGAGTGGATACAAGCGACTGCTTACTTCCCTCGATCGACCTGACTCCCGTCTTGATTGGCCAGAGAAGCTTGAGGATCGAGAAACAATTGACCGTAACTTTTGTCGAAATCTCATTTATTTGTATTCCCTCACTGGTCAAGCTCACTTACCCGCCCGGGCACAAAGTTTTCCAAGAATATCCTCGCTGATTATTGAATACTAATTTTCCAGTCGTCTCATCGATGAAATCACAATTGAAGTGCGTGTGACCAAACGCCTAGAGAATGACATTGGGACATTTCCAGCACGTTTAATTCAGAAATTTACCGGTGCAGAGGATCCAGGCGCTTAGATTCTCTCACATGCACTGTTCCCCTCTCAGGCTATCCAGGTTTCAGGACTAACTTTGTGGTCTCCCAGCTTGCACATTTTCTTTACGTTTTCGTAGTACTGTATATGATCATTCTATGCTTCGCAGCAACTCTCTTACAGCACAAACTTTGTTGTTCCTGTGAGGATCCTCCAGTCTATCCACAAGAGCCTGCATTTCCAACAGCAGCTCATCCCATTCATCGACTGGGACTGACGCCTCTATGATCGCGGCTAAGACATATTTCGAGGAACGACGTGCGCCTTCGAATGATGCAGGACTTTCGTTCTCATAAGTTCCTAGAGCGGCCGGAGGAAAGATGCTGGTGTCACTCATACGCCGTTGCAGAGAAAGGAAATTGTTCGCTCGTTTCACTTTCACGTCTCGTGACCCAGACATGACCCATTCTTGGAAAGAAAATTGAAGGCTGCTTTGTCGAGAAAACTTCTGGAGACGGGTGACGTTGGCAATCACGTAGTCGGCGCGGAAGTACCATCGAAGTTGGTCATCGACGAGTCGATCCTGTCTTGTCCTCCCCAGCTTCAAAGCGAGCATGTGTTTGTAATAGCAACCATAGAATGAGGGTTGGTTTCGGCACCCATAAGCCCAATCGCTGTCGGGAAACGCTTCACGGAACAACTCCGCGATCCGGAGTTGTCTTTCGTGCGTGGCCTTCCGACCTCTCCTTACCAGCCGCGCCCAAGATTTCATGATGGACCCTCGGGCCCAGTATTTTATTCTCCGTGCTGTTTTCTTGATCTTTCGCCACGAGAACTTCGACTCGTCTTCGCCCGACTTCATCCGGCTCACCTTTTCAGCCACGACCGCGCGCAGCGTGAAGACGTTTTGCGAAGCCGATCTAAAAACCAGCGCCATAATGTCTCGTTCCTGCTGAATAAATCTAGTGTCGGAAAGGAAGTATTCGACCAGTCCTTCGCCAAAGTACAGTTTGAAGAGGGCAAGAACAGGATCGTATCGATTCTCGCAATGCTCCGTCATCGCGCGCGCGCGAGTTTCTTCTTGGAATGCGCAGTCGTTATTGTGGTTCTGAGAAAGACATAATGTACTCTCCATGATGGTTTATGTCAATTTGGAGCTACTACGAGGCGCTGTTGAGATGTTTCGGTGATTATTGTGCAAGCAGTTGAGTGTTCGTTTCTGCCGAGCCCAAATCTACTTGGCTGCCGTCGATTCATCGCTTTTAAGGTGGACGCTTGTTGGAATTGAAGAACCCCAGAGCCGTTGTTCGACCATAAAGAGGCACTCATCATTTCGAGGCCTATGACCTTGGTCTTTGGTACGCGCTCTTTGTGGACGTTTGGTTTGGCGCCCGCTGTGTTGTTGCATAAGGACGTTCTTTGTAATCAAGTCTCAAAAGAAAGCAAGAGCTCTAGAGTAATGAATTGTTCCAAAAGATGTGCCGCACAGGTTTGAGTTTCGTTCCTTTTTTATCATTGGATTCAATCCATCAAGTCCTCTGAAACCAACCGAAAGGAAAACTTTGTGGCGCCTCCATGTATGTTCTGCCTATAAACCGAAGTTGCCCACCACCTAGTATGTGCTATTCATGACAGAAAGTCGGCCACCATCAGTAACCAAGATGGATCCGTTCGAGTAGCTTCCGGATCTGCTGGCAAGGTAAAGGATCGCGCCACTCATCTCCTCGTCCCCGCCAAACCGTTGCGCCGGGATGAACTTATTATCATCGATGGTCTCTTCCTCTGGCTTCCTGTCACCTATGATGTTCGCAGCCATGTCCGAAGGATACACTGGAGCTCGTTAGCTACTCGCCTCTTCGCAAAAGGTGTTCAAGAGCAAAGAGACTTACGTCCTGGGGCGATGGCATTCACACGGATGCCGAACCTGGCAAGCTGCGTGCTAGCATGTTTCGTCACATGCATGATGGCGACTTTGCTGGTCGTGTATGGAGGAGTCGAAACGAAATGGCGGCTGAAGGCGGAGATACTGGTCGTGAAGATGACCTGGCTTTGGATGAGGGGAACCTTTCCACCATCGATGGGCTTGCCGAACCCACCCTTCAGGGCGTTCTTGTTCCCGGCATCGAGCAACTCCAAGAAGGCCGTCATGGTGAAGAAAGCACCAGTTATGTTGACGCTCAGGACCTCGTTCATGTCCTCCATCTGGAAATTGTCGAAAAGAGTCTTCCGCATCTCCGAAATGGAGTGGTCCGGATTGAAGCGCACTGGGGGGCCGAGGGCTCCGGAGTTCGCGATCACCAGATTGACGTAGCCGACCTCTTTTGCGATTTGGTCCACGGCGGCTTGGAGATCTTCCTTGGAGGTGACATCGCACTTGATGGGCACGAAGCTTGAGAACTCTTCTGCGGCTGATTTCAGAATGTCGAGGCGGCGTGCCAAAATGTAGACCTTGTTAGCACCGTTGGCGGCCAAGGCCTTGGCCATGGTCAAGCCGATTCCTACGATCATCAGCGAAACAGATCTCACAGTCGTTGTTGATAGCTCCATGCAACTCACCAGTTCCACCACCAGTGATGACCGCGACCATGCCGTCGACTCGGAAGAGGATGCTTGAATCCATGATGGCAGGTATTCAGGCGTGCGCGAACAGAACGGAATATGATGTTTCTTCGTAATGCCGTCGGGTTTTGATCTTTCCTAAGTTCAACTCATCCTCAAAAGCGGGATTTCTTAGTCTTTATATGTCTTACCGTTATTTCAAACACGGCGTCACAAACGACCGGATAACCTTTGGGGTGTCCGAAGCCACCCCCTCACTGGTAATGCCAGCCATAGCCGATGTCTCTAGATCAGGGGCTGACTAATGAAAATCTTCAATGCTCACCAGATCTGACCTTCGATCGACTCAAACTCTTAGCGTCGGCTGCAAGCCCCGACGGCGGCCGACAAAGACGTCCCCTACTATTGGTTAGACTGGTTACAAATCAAAATGCGTTGTCTGGTCATCTGATATCAGCTCGGAGGCCTTGTTTGTGGCGGTCATATAACATTGTTCAAGCAGTACACGCCGTTGTTGCCATCGGACACGTTCAATGACTTTATCCCTAGACTGTGGCGGCTGACGGCGGTCGCTTTAGCGCATCTCTTGCAGCGTAAGTTTGCTTGGTTTGCAAAGGACGGAAGAAGAAATGCGACTGGTCGCTACCGAGGTGCGGGTGCTATGTTCGGTACGATGACCTTTTCATGAACTTTTTTCCAGCTAAAACTTCGAATATCAGTTAATATTGGATATCAGCAGTGAATCGACGGCCGTCGTCGGAGACCGCGCTTGCCGAGTTGTGGTCAGAGTTTTCAACGCAATCGACGATTCCCACGTCAAAAGGCACCGGGATGCCAAGCCGCTGACATTGCTGGTAGAGCATCTCGGTCAAGCCCGGCCGGCTGACCATAGATGTCACTCTGAGTGGCCAGGCAGCGTGGTGAGTGACGCCGGATCGGTTGTACTCGAACTCTTGAGGGGGAACGATGGGAGAGCCATGAAGCCTGCGGAAAGAGCAGTAGTTGTCCCACGAGTTGGCTTGGTAATCCTTCAGCATGGTCGGGTAGTTCTTCAAGTTAGTCCAAGCTGAAGGACCGATGAACAACACGTCATCTGCACTTTATAAGTGCGTTGATACTGAGAGTAGTATTCGGTCACTCGCCAATCGTCGAGTTCCAGCTGTTCTTCTCCAGTACACTGACGTTGTGCCCCTTCCTTCAAATTCCAATACTCAAGCGCAGCCAAGTACCCAGCAGGCCTGCCTCCCAGGACGAGGAGTTCCAGACCAGTCCGAGGCCAACGCAGAACGCCATCGACGACAGGACTGTCGTGCGTTGGCCTTGGGTGCTCGAACGTTGTGGCTGTCATGCTGGATCCCGGAAGCAAAATGAGTTTTAAGTGATAATGATGCAGAATGAGCTCAGGAACAGTTCTCGAATGAGGATATACCTAGTCTTATACGGTCTCGATAAGCGGCCAAAAATGTAAATATAAAGGCCGACCGAAAGCCATCGCGGGTCAGGACACGTCGGCGGTGGACCCATGTTAACGGCATGGACATTTACATTGAGACCGACCAGTCGGCTTGGGACGCTACAGGGTGCTAATGATTTTTAAAAGTCTGGAGCGCTAGATGGTTTAGGAAAGCAAGGCAACTCAAGTTATTAACACTATCCCCAGTCGATATTCCCAGATCCGTACACTGCCGTTATCGCTATACGTGAACCCTGGGGCGATACGGCATTCGCTATCCATGGTTCAATCGATGCGTCTCAAGGTTATAAATAGCAGCTATCAGTCCAATGACAATCTTAGCCCAACGCCACTATTCCGACATTTCAGACCTCTCGAAATACGAGCCATTCCCACAACTCAAGCCACATAGAAATCTCGCCAAGCAGTAGGTTCAGAAATGTTTAACTTTATTCATTCTCCATTATAAGGTTTTTATAGCGCTAAGAGACGACCGTCAAACCGCTACAGTTAGCAATCACACCCCAATATATATTTCCGCAGTCCTTTCTCCAAAACATTTGTAAATCAATATATCTACTCTAAAGGAGCTATCCACAACTCCTAAGACCAATTCCATTTCCCATATAAAATACGAGGAGAACAAACTCTCACCAAATTCCACTCTCAGAAAAAACTTCAGTCTTACACGCAATACGGTTATTTCGACAAGATGACAATCTTCAGCCTCCCCCAAATGGTAAGCCAGCCACTCATCAACTTGGTCAAGCTCATCTACGTGGGTTCGTCGTGTTTCTTGGTATCTATCATCCTCGCCGTCATCCTAGTCTCCATATGTGCAGGCGCGTTCTTGATGGCCATACATCTAGCCTACTTCCCTTGCTCTGAAGACCAAGGCGAGAGCTATACCAACTGCATGCACGATGCAGAAGAGGAGGATGAAGGCGTCGCAGGTTATCAGAAATCGGCTGTGCTGAGTGGCCGTATGAAGAATAATCACGTGGAGTTCTGACGATGACCATGACGAAAAGAGTAGCAAGAGCACAAGGCAAATGCTATAAGAAGAGCAAATATGAACACCTTCGGGGACTTTCTCAGACAGTTTGGGGCCTGAGTTAAGATGAGAGAGTACGAGAGGACAATTTGTATTTCACGGCTTCCTGTTGAAATAGTAGTCTTGTCTGCAGACTTCTGCAGACTTCATAAATAGTGAATTGGTGGTCTGAGCTACATTATAAACACCATAGCTAACGCATTCCTGAATAACTAATACTTGCATTCTTCCAGAGTCACAGCTGCTGTTCATGCAATGAAATGGCGAATCGGTGCAACTGTATCACGCTTTAACAAGAGTGAAGGCAGTTTTCTCAAGACAGAGCCGTCGCTTCAAAGGGCGACCCGTCATAGGATCTCGTCATGGAGTGAAGATGAGTCAATATCGCGTATTTCCACGTAGCTCGCCAACAGGGATAGCTTCTCCAACACGGACCTCCACCTTCTTGATTCATTCTGTCATTCTTCCTTGTGCATAGAGGGGGCGAAATCAGAGCCTAGAAAATTCAGAAGAAAGAAAACCCACTCGATAGCCTAGGTTATGAAGAGCTATACGAAATGCGACTTGTTGGACGGCTTCTTCTCAATGCGACTCCATCGGGCCAAGTCTTTGGACGAATAGAGTGCCTCAAGCTTCATATATATCAACACTATCTGTCTCTAAAGAGACTAAAGCTATCATAACTAAATAATTTATCACCCTCAACGCTATAGCTATATGTCGGACTTTTACGCGTCAATTGGGTGAAAATCGGTGTGTGTATTTCGTTAGTTCTGAGGTACAAAGGTCTCCACCAAAATCTCTGCTAGATACAGGTACCCACAATCCAGCTATCAGTCGGGACGGATTTCGGGTCAAATCGGCATACGCCCATCGGCATACGCCCATCGGCATACGCCCATCGGCATACGCCCAGTTCGACACGCCCCCTCAGGTTGGTGCCCAAAGGGTCCAAACTGGACAAACTAGCCAAAATGGCCCAAATAGCCAAAATAACCACTTTTGCAAATCTCAAATCCCCCACTTATAGGCGCTTTTACATATAGCCCATTTGAGGGTATATCTATCGCTTCAAATCGCTCCCATCATGCTCATTAAAACCTCCCAGTAGGTAGGAAAGAGTAACGCCATTTATAGAGCTATTTTAGCCTATTTAGCCTCTAATTCAGTACGCCTGTTATCCGCAAGAAGGTCGCTCTTATCTGCGAGGTTAAGTTAGCTAACGAAGGTAGCGAAAGCGGCAGCTAGCAGGGCCTTCATCATCTCATCTGCTATCATTTCAGCTAAACAGGTATAAATAACCTCTATACGGTTATCCTAAATCTCTTATCGTAGCTAATAGTTGTGGATATTAATATAGCGTAACTTAGTTTATAGTTAGACGATCTCTTAGGTTACTAGCTATATTATTTAGGTATTATCATATTAAATAACCACCTTAAGGCTATCGTGAGGCTAATTAACTACAACTGCGTAGGAAAGCTCTCCTCCAGGAGGGAGGCTCACCCATAAGGCGGTTATTACCCGGCTTACAAATAGTCCTTCCTTCACAGCCTGCAATAGAGCTAAAAGCTCTGCTTCTATAGTAGAAGTTATAACTATCTATTATTTATTAGCCCTCCAAGCAATTATCCCTCTAAATAGCTTTATTACAAAAGCTTAAGAGCTCTTTTAATCTATCAAATTATCTACAAAACTAGCGTCTGAAGCTACCTCTAACCTATTAGTATCCTTTACTCCATACTTAAGGTAGAGCCCTTTCATCTTCAGTAGGTATTATATAGCCTAATTAGCAGCTTAGTAGTATTTTAGGCTAGGGTTTTAGTTAAATCTCACAGGACGACTAACTATAAAAGCAATATTAGGTCTAGTTATAATAGCAGCATATAGCAGCGATCCAACCTTTTATTAAGATAGCTAAATCTCTTGAGGTATCGCTTGCCCTTCATATAGCAGCAGCTCTTCGGCAGCTATCGGGGTATTATATCGTAAGCTAGTATCAACATAGTCCTCCTTTTTCAGCAGTTTCATCGACTTATCAATAAATACTAACTGCAATAGCTATAGCCTCTTATTTAGACGATCTCAAAGGACTTCAATCCCTAGGAACCAATATAGGTCTTAACTACCCTCGAGATAGTATCATTTCTATAGTTATCTAATTAGTGAGGTAATATAACTGCGATCTTCGGGGGGATACGCTATAATACAGTTATCAACATAGAAGAAAAATAAGACCTTACTATAGCGCTAATAGCAGTTTTCACTAGGTATCTACTTAAAATTAAGGGCATTTAGACCCTTTTCGAGGTGTCGCTACTATAAAAGAGGGGATCTACAAAGCCTATATAGAGCCTTTAGCAGCTTAAGCACTCTTCCAGGCTCTCAGTACCCTAGTAGCATCTCTATATAGACCTCTTCATTAAGGTTAGCATATATAAAGGCATTAATAGCATTATATTAGATCAGATCCATATTAAATCAGTTAGTAATAGCGACGAGGGCCCTAAACGACATCCTAGCTAATATAGTAGTATAGGTATCGCGAAGGTTATGAGGCTATTAATCGCCTCTTACTATAAGTCTCACCTTAACTGTCAGAAGCTTACTATACTTATTCAGCTTATAGGTATATACCTAGTAGCATCTAAGGACCTTATAACCCTTCACAGTCTTTCGCAATACTATTAACTAAGATTGAGATATTTAGTAGCTCTGGAGATAACTCTCTTCAGCCTAGATAAACTTAGCCCCTATAGGGTGATTTTATAGTTTAATATATAATAAGGGCAGCTTTAGCAATAACTTCTAGTAGGTATTTTGCTACTTTGGATTTATCCCTAAAGTCGTTACTTCTAGGGCTAGGAATAGTAGCCTTATTATAATATCCTAGGTAAGGTTATATAACCTACTTACTAAAGGGTAACCAGGTTAATTAGACCACACTAAAGACCTTTAACTATCATCAGTTTCATATATATAAGGCATACAATATATATTAGGTTTACTTACATAAGATAAGTAATAAATATCAGGTTTACTAGGTTTTACCCTTATACGAGATTTATTAGTAGCATAGCCTAGGAAGACCGCCTTATATAAAGTCCTTATAGTAACTCTAACCTTCAAATAAAAGTCTAAACTTAGGTTAGCGTCTAAAACTACTAGATTACGCCCCCTCACATCAAGGTTAGCATAAATACCTTCCTCAAGCGCTTAGAAGAAAGTAGCCCCTAGGGAATAAGGGGGAGTTAGTAGCAGAGCAAGTTTTGCTTAAGAATAGCTATAAACTAGCTCTATTACTAATATTTTACTATTTATTTAGTTATCCTCATCTTAAGCAGGTCGAGACTCATCATTTAGGTCTATAATAGACTAGGTGCTTCTAATTGAGGTATTTAGGTCGAGAAGGGTAGCGTAGTGCTGTTAGATTTCTTCTAGAGTTATATCCTTAAAGTTATTATAGCGGGTATCTATTTAGCTATTAAAGATAGCCTCCTTATTGAAAAGGACGTCTTAAGTAGTAATAACCTCTCCTTTCAGAGAGTTCTAAATCCTATAGCTATTTGAGGTAGTATAACTAATAAGGTAGCTAATCTAGGCTTTTGCAGCTAGTTACTAGTAATAATTTTAATAAAGTTGGGCGTCTGAAGTTATCATAAAAGACTTACTACTATATGCTTAAAGATAGGTTAGATCAGGTACTTTAAAACCCTCTTTTAATATCTTGTGAAGTATCTCATAAGGCGTCTTCCAGCCTTTTTGCTATTTTTATAGCGTCTAGTTATATAGGTAGGTAGCTGCTTTTATAATTTCAGGCTATAGCACTATAGGTAGCGAGGCTGAGAGTCATAGGGAGCGGGCCTTTTGCTTAATAATAGCAGCAATCCCTTTAGCGCCTCCATTTTAGGCTTACGTATTTAGAGCGGATGGCTCTATTTGAATACCCTTGCTTTTAAGCCTTATTATAACTTTTAGGTATTGAAGTATCTCGTTATTAGCCTTGATAACCTGGACCTTAGTCTTATATTATATATTAATTATTAATATAACTTTATTTACTACTTAGATAAGGGATTTACTTAATCAGTTAGCTAAGTAGAAGTCCTAGGCGAAGCCTGAGGCTCTGTCTGCTATAATAGCTGCTAACATATACCCTCTATATCCCTTATTATAGTTGTAGAAGTTAATAGCGATCCTTTCGCCAGGGTTTAATAATATTACTGACTCTCTTGGGGCTTAGCGGACCTGTCTTATTATCTTTGCTATAGCGTAAGAGTTATACTTAATAGTCTCAATAGGCTTATTGTTGTTATTAATATAAATACCTCTTATAGCCTTAGATAGCTATCATAAGGGTTCTAGGCTGCAATAGCTAATATATTAATACCATAATAATATTAAACCTCAAAGGGGTCTGCAAATAGTTAAAGAATTATACTTTTAGCGAAGAGGGCGTTCACATATCTCATCTAGAGGGGATTTATTACTATTAATTATAGCTATCACTATAAACCCCATAGGAATACTCGCCCCCTTATATAGATAATACTCAAGCAGATGCTATTAGTTAATATTGAATATCTCCGCTATATAGGTGCAATCTCTTTATTGAAGGCAGTTTTAATTAGGGTTGCTGGGTCTAGTATCCCACTATATACCCTTCTTTTGCAGTAGTTATATAGATATGAGGCTAGTAGCTAGCTATTTGCAATACGCCACGTTATTAAGTTAAAGGGTTGTTAGCAGCCCTCTAGGGCCTTGAAGGTAAAGGTCTACTAACCCCCAGCTATTAATAGCAGCCCTTGAGGTCCTAGCGATAATGAAGTCGTTGTGAGAGGCTAATTGAAGGTTAATAAATTGGGATAAATTATTGAATATATATATTGTCGCTCTAGTATTGAGTAGGACTAAAAAAGAGAGGGAGTATTAAACTTTATTAATTGCTATAATAGTTCCCCTATATCTGCTATTATAGCTACTATATAGTTATTAACCTAATTAATAAGTCTTCGCCTTTTTAAATTCCTCTACTAAATTACTACTAGGCTAGATCCTCTTGATAATACAGTTAATAAGGTTTTTATTAAGGCTAAACTATTTAGGCTAATCTTCTAGAAAGGTGATATAGTAGCGCTAGAGGGTGTATCCCTTATAGTAGCAGAGAGCATACTATCTATTATTGCTGCGGTCGTTTTAGCGAGGCTTCTTATTATATAAGTCTTATTAGCTACTAGCTTTATACTTATAACCTCCTCCTTAATATTAATGCTTATTATTATTATCTTTAGTATTATTATTATTAGCCTCTACTATTATAGGCCTAAATATACCCCTCCTAGGCTTGCTTCTAAAGGCTATATCCGCAAGTTACTAAATAGCTTCACGAGTAGCTAGGAGGATATTACTAGCCTCAAGCTCGTCTTTATTAGCCTTTACGCCCACGAGGGCTTAATAACCTCTAATTTAGGCAGCTAAAGGAGAGTTACTTAAGACCCTATAGTAGTTATTAAACTATAAGCTTAACTACTCTATTTGAGGGACTTTTGCTACTTAGCTTTTAAAGATAGCTATATCCTATTACTTAACCTAAAGGGTGATCTCTTCTCATATAGTAATAGTTTGAATTTTCCTATTTAAAAGAATATCTTTATACTTACATACTATAGCCTTCTTTCAATCAATAACTAAGCTACTAACTTAGGCCTAGAGCTTTAATACCTAAGTAGCGATATCTTCTTTTACTAAGCAGCAAGTCTCAAGGTATTAGCAATAGATAGTATTAGATATCTAGTCCTATATTATAGCGACGTTTCTAATGTGCTTAGAGTAGACCTTCTTCTCCTCTGCATATTGGGTTATTATAGTATTATAGAACTTCGTCTCCTTCTCTTTAAAGTTGCAAATAGTATCCTCTTTATTAGTAGGAGTCGCTAAGTTAGTGCGAGTGCTTAGGTAGGCCCTAATAATAAGCCTTGCATCTAGAACGTTAGGTTTCGTAATAGCGTCACTAAGCAATAGCTTGTCGGTCTTGCTTAGATCAATATAGTGCTATAATTCGACTCTAGAGGCGCGAGCCTCTAGCTAATTAATCTATAATATCCAATCCTTCGGACTGTTCAGCTGGATCTTTGTGATAGCCTCATCAGCAGAGGGCTTAGATATGTTGGGAGGCATTGTAGGCCTTTAGAGGGTGGCGAAGCGAAGAGTAGGTTAGGTGCAATTAAACGCGTTATCCGGTCGCAATAGCTTCAAAATCGGGTAACGATGCGTATGAGACTCTTAATTATCAGACTTTTACGCATCAATTAGGTGAAAATCAGTATATATATTTCATTAGTTCTGAGGTACAAAGGTCTCCACCAAAATCTCTACTAGATATAGGTACCCACAATCCAGCTATCAGTCGGGACGGATTTCGGGTCAAATCGGCATACGCCCATCGGCGTACGCCCAGTTCGACACTATACTCACAAGCTCGTTCCTTTTAATTTAAAATACCTTTATAATTCTAACTCCCTTCCTTCCCCTAAATAATAAATCCCTAGGTACTATAATAAGCCTTTTATTAGTAGCCCTCCCTATCCTCCTCAATATAATAAGTATAACCTTTTAGCTCTTCTACTAATAAATCCGCCTCTACTAGTATAGATATTATATATTCCCTAGCCTTTCCCTCAGGATACTAGCGCTATATACTTTTCTTAGTAGGCTTAGTTAGGCTACTAGACGCCTATAGGCTATATACGCGCTTATAGGGGCTATTATAGTAGTTATAATCCCATACATGTATATCTCTATAGTCCTAACTAATAACACGCTCTTCAAGCTCTATACTATAAACTAATTTATAGGCTAGATAGTGGATATAAACGAGACAAAGGGTATATTAAGGAGGTAGAGCCTGCTGCATCTAACGAGGTCCCTATTCCCGCAGATAGGGGCTATAGTTAGGCCTTAAACTTTCTAGTATCGTTAGCGGTGATGGTGACGGGCGATAGATGGAATCCGGATTCGGAAGGTGGATGGATGGATGGCGGTCCTGTGGGCAAAATTCTTCGTACACAGCCAACAATGTGTGGTAATGTGATGAAATAGACGACGGGGCTATGCTGTTATCTTTCACAGCCCGTTGCGGTAATCTGCCCACATCCATCTCCATCCGCGTTCTTCGGGTTTGTTGGAAAGTCGCCCGCCAGAGTGTAGCTAGCACTGACTCTACAAATTACTTGGCTTGTTCGCCCGGATACGTGAACCCCATGGTCCTTGTTCCTTCTGCTGCACATGTTGCGTCGCGTCCCGAAGCTACAGTTAGTCGAAGGGGCAGACAGGAAAGCCTACTGACGAGTGTTATTCGGGCACCACGCGGCGGCGATATCAATACAAACAACGAATCCATCAGCCCCCTTCCCCTGTCTTGCCCTCCAGACCCGAAGCCTGAAGCCCGCGTGCCGTGTGCCGAGTCCCAAGTCAAGCGGGTTAGTAGTCCTAGACACGATTCGGACTGCGTATTCCAAAACAAGCAATCAGCAGCATTTGTCCGTTTTTTTTTTCTTTTTGCCCGTTTATTGACCGAGTCACTGTTCCCGGGAACCTTTTGAAAGGTTTCCCTCTCCAACTCATCGTGATGATCGGTTGTTCATGTGGCATCCTGGTACACAATATAATAACTAAAAGCCGAAACTGGCAGAAAGCGATGAGGGCAATGCGAAAACCAGGGAGAAAGAAAATGGAAGAGAAAAAAAAAAACCCTCAACGAAGCATTGCGCGTCGCAACACGTACAATTCCGATCACACGTTTTACAAAAAGTTTAGAAATGGCAGGCAGGGGGGCCAAGGAGACCCAAAGCCGTCCTTCCGTCGCAAACCCCCTCCCTTCTCGCCCTCGCCGCAAAACCGAACAGGCTGAACTGAACTCCCTTCGTCATCCCCAATCGCTGGCCGACGACGACGACGAGGAGAACGAGAAGAGTTGAAAGCCGCACGAAAAAGAAAAAAAATGGCCGTGAAACCGCGACTGTCGAATGCTCCCCCTCGGAAGAGCCGGAGTAACTCCCCCCCTCCCCCCCCCCCCGGGATCCGCGCAGCGTTGCGGTTATCATCATGGCTTGCATCCTGAGCGCCGTCTTCCTCATGTTCCTCTGGTGAGCTCCCAGTCTCCCTCCAACTCGTTCGATCTAATAAAGTCGTTTCAACGCGTCGAAATCGCGCGCACACACACACACGCACGCACACAACTAACTCAAACTCCCAAGTCCGAAGGATCGAACCATCATCGCAACAGCAATCCCCCGAGTGACCGGGACGAGTTCCACAGCATCCAGGACATCGGCTGGTATGGCAGCGCGTTCATGCTCACAACGTGCTGCTTCCAACTCCCATGGGGTAATGGGTTCGTTTGGTGCCGTACGCGACAAGGCCTCTCCGTTGACGAGGGACGGGTTGGGTCACAGTTGGTCCGAGGTCGCGTCTTGTCGATCGAAGCAGTATGATCCTGCTCAAATAGATGTCTGGAAATGGCTTCGCAACGCTTGTTCCCATTCTGGGGTGCCTCGATCAAGCAAACTGAAGGATGCGGGTCACTTGCTTCTTTGACTCGGCAACGAGACCAAGACAGCACAAGTCTCTTTGTGATAGCATACCGCGGGAGCCCCGCTTCCATGAACCGAAGCACCTCTTCACTGTACAATCGTAGGTTAACGGGGCCCTCTGTATGGCAAGGACCTGGCGATGGATCTCCCGGGTCGGGACATACTCGAAGCATCCGAGCCGTCAACAACCAAATCCATCACACGGCTCACCACTTGACGGATGTGATGCATAGTGCGCGCTTCAAGTTGATGAGTTCGCCCCAAAAAGTGTGTTGCTAGAATGTAAATGCAGAGTATGTACAAGAATGGCACGAAGAAAAGTCCAGGACCCAAAGATACAAACACCAGAAACCCAATGCGAGAGACACGTTTCCCGTTTCACCGTTTCCATGTCCCCGTGTGCTTTTCGAATCTTTACCGCTTCCTTCTCAGGTTTGTCGAAAGAATAACAAGAATGCTACCCGGCCGTTGAGGTGACGGAATGAGAGAAAAAAAAATACCCGACTTTTTTTTCTCTCTCTGTGTCCTTCAAGGAAACCGTCCCCAAAAAATATTGATGCTTGATGCAAAACAAGATGTCGAATCGAAAGGTTTATCTTCTTTCATGTCGTCATAAGTCCACAGCACATTGAAAAAAGGACATGACTGTGTGGTGCAGAAAAACAAAGGGGCAAAACGCGCAAGAACGACAGACAGGCTGGTGGTCTGGTGCTCAGCTTAGTTGCTCTTGTTGCCCTTCTTCTGGTATTTGTCCAAGCAGAGACCGAAGGCGGTGTCGCAGCCGCAGCCGCAGTGGCGCATGCTGCTGCCGCAGGTGCCCATGGGAGAGCAGCAGAAGCCGAAAGTACTGCCGCTACAGGTCTGGCCGTTCACGCCGCCACACTTGCCGTCGGTGGAGATCTTGACGCCGTTGCTGGTGCTGGGAGCCGGGGCGGCGGCGGTGGAGGAAGCGACGGCGACGGATGAGGGCTTGACGGCGGCAGCGGAGGTCGTGGCGACGGTGGGAGGGGGGGGAGCGCTGGCGACGGGGTCCGTGGGAGGGGAGGGAGCGCTGGCGACGGGGACCTCGGCAGCGGCGAACTCGACGGGAGCGGAGGTGGCGGCGGCGGCGACGGGTGCGGCGGGGGCGGCGGGGGCGGGGGCGGTGTTGGAGGTGGAAGAGCCGCCGAGGAGGTTCAGGTTGACGGCGCCGGGGATGGCGCCGGGGGCGGGGACGGTGACGGCGGAGATCTGGTTCTCGGGGGGACCCTGGAAGTTACCGGAGCGGCAGGAGGCCTCAATGACCTTGCACATGCCCGAGTTCCAGGCCTCGCAGTTCTTGGCGCCGGTGGGGGGAGCGGAGGCGAAGCACTTCTCGCCCTGGGCGTAGCAGGCGTCGACCTGGGCCCAGCAGCCGGTCTGGGTGGAGTAGCTCTCGAGAGGGACACCGCACCAGTTGCCGTTCACGATGAGGCAGTTAGAGGGGATGGCGCCCTCAATGTTCGTGGCGGCGAGAGCAACAATGTCCGAGGAAGTGCCGGCAGGGCTGTAGACCTCGGGACCGGGAATGGGGTAGGAGCCGGAGGGGTTCTGGGAGCTGTCGTAGAGGTTCCAGTTCAGTCCAATCTCAGAGCCGTCGACGTAGCCGGGGATGCTGACGGCGTTCTTGGAGGGGATGTTGAGGGAGCCGGAAGGACCGTCCTCGATGTAGATCTGGGCGCAGCCGACGTAGTACTGGGGGTCGTGGAGGGAGACGGCCTGGTGCAGGGCGATGATCTCAGGGCGAACGAGGTAGTACCCAGCAGGGAGACCAGAGGGGAGCTCAACGGTCAGGAGACCGTTGTTGGCAATGAGGTTGTCGACGCACCACTTGCCGGTCGAGTCGTCGAGGCCCTGGTCCCAGATCTTGAACCAGCCAGCACCGGCGGCGGAGGTGGTCTTCATGTCGTCCATCTTCTTGACGTAGACGGCGCAAGGGCCCCTGTGGGAGCCGTCGATGGAACCCCCCTGGCGAGCATCGGGCCACAGGCGGAACTCGAAGGTGACCTTGGAGTTGCCGGAGGCAGGACAAGTGTAGGCAACGGCGGTGGCTCCATCCTTGCCTGCATATCAAGTTAGTTCATCCATTTTCCCCTCGTGGGTATGTTGTAATGGTGTTTGTTATTTGAGCGTTCCGGGATGTGCGGGGTGAACGCTAGAAGGATTTTACGAGTGAGGACTTACCGCAAGCCATGGCTTCGCTGGTCAGGCCGGCGACGGGAGAGGTGGCGGTATTTCCCTCCATGGGGGTGCGGATACAGGTAGCATCACCCTGAGATTCACCGTTAATGTAAATCTTGGAGAGCATCGTGTGGGCGTTGGCAGCGCCGGCCAAGGCGAGGGCGAGAGTGAGGAACTGCATGTTGGGCTAAAAGTGGGTATCCTGTTATGACTTTTGTGTGTGGTCGAATCAGGCGCTCTTTTTTTCTGTAGGCAGGCCTGCTGAAATGGAAAGTTCGAGATGGATGAAAAAAATCGAGGTCGAGTACTTCGAGAGTCTTGAGGGAAGGACTGAAAGCGTTGGTCAAGCACTGGGCTTATTCCGTTTGTGTGTGTTGTGATTTTGCAAGGAGCGCGGACTGTTCAACAGCAACTTTTCTCTGGTGTGAAGAGAGAAGAGCGATGAGGTCGAGAAAGACTTGGCTCAAGATGGGTTTCTGTATAAAGAATGGAACGTTCGTATCAGACCGAGGCAGATGCGAACAAGAAGAGAGTGTGGTATCAGCGGCCGGCTGGTGTACAGAAGAAGCGCGATGGAGGCCAAGAAAGCAGGAGGGGTGGCCTGTTATCGAGGGCAGAAGGCTGCTTTATGGATTTATATCATCCAACCAACAGACCATGACCCCAGCCTTCCTTGACAGAAAAAAGGGCCCCCGATACAAGTACGTGTAGTGAGCCAGGGGTTTTCTGCGTCCCTGGCGCGGTCGCCCTCGTCGTCCTGTTGGATGGAGTCATGAATTGGGTGAGCGAATAGTGTGTGCCTGAAGACCGCCAAAGAGTACAACAACCGCTTGCACCCCTTTGGAGCTGCAGGTCCGCTCCTGCATAGCTCCAGGGTAGGGCCTGAATACCTATACACGGTCAGGGCCCCCGCGTTCTCCATCTCATCTCGTCTCTGGCCATTGACGGTTCAGCCGCCCCCCTCCCCGTGTTGGGAGTTGGGACTCGCGAGGATCAGTAGTGGCCACCCCCCCCCCCCCCCCCCGGTTCCCGCCTTGCAGGTTACATGCAGGGCGCTACCACGCGGTTTTGCCGAGGGAGGGGGGCATGGCCAAGCAAGCTTGATCTCGTTTGTTATGTGCTGTCTGTGAGGAATACACGTGTAGTTGCCGCTAGGAGGGAGAGATGGAGAGAGGGAGGAAAAGTCCAGAACTCGGAACGGTATCCAGCAGAAGAGGGGTCAGATCATGGCGGCGCCGGGAACAAGTTGCCAAGGGAAGAAACGCTGCTGGGTCCCAGAGGCCACTGACAAACAAGTCTGCCCAGTTCTCATATTGCAGGGTGCCGTGGCGTGCATTGGTGGGCGAGAGGAGATGGCAAGATGAAACGGATGGGCGGCACCTGGAGCGGGGGCATCTAGTCGCCGCCCGTGGCCCGCCCTTCTTTTTGGGGAATTAAACCACAGGATTCCCCTTGATTGGTCACTCACTCGCCTCGTTGGAACCAGATAGTTGCGGCGAGGAGGCCTAGGACTTCCTTGTCTGATGTAATATCCCCCCCCCCCTTGCACGTGCAGATAAACAGCGGCAGGCATGGGTGCAGAGTCAGATCAGGTACCTTAATTACCTCTGTCCATCGGACGAATTCCCTCACCTATCACTCACTTACAGCCTTGAGGCGGGCGGGCGGCGGCTCCTCGCACAGTCTCGCGAACATTCGCTCCCGTCCTGCTGATCGTCTACCTTACTTAGACTGCGCCGGTAGCTGCAGATAAGGAGATTCGCACTAGAACGAATCCGAATTTTCCGATGAAAGACGAAGGAAGTTGGGACGGCCAAGGAGGCTGAAGCGGCGTTTGACTTCCCTTCCTTCCTTCCCTTCCCATGGTGTCGTCGTCTACATATTTGGGAGGGGGATAATACAAAACCGACGCTGCAACGCTGCAATCGAGACGCACGTCGATCCCTTGAAGCTTGACCCAGCAATATCGAAGCCGAAATTTCAAGTGACAGATTTCGACCCATCGAAAAGCAAAAGTCGCCTGGCGTTTGGGGGCGACGACGCCTGTAACCTATGGCTGGTTTTTTGTTAATGGCGATGGCACTGGCATTCTGCAAGGGTTAGTGGTAGTGGCCGGGCGGGATTCCGTCGGGAAGAGAGGCAAGGGAAGGGGGAGGCGTTTTCGAGAAAGTAAGAATAATTCGTCTGACGTCGGAAAAGGAAGGGATGACACAAACGAGGCAAGACAATTGGCAATTAACTCCTGACTTTATTAATTCGGCTGACGGCCGACGGCTGACCGGCTGATTAGCAATGGCTGACCCTCCCGACAGACATGGACACGCACACACCATACCACACTGCGTTTACCTTACAGAGGACAGGACAGTGCCTTGCAGTAAGGTAGTGCAGACAGCAAACAGTAGGCTTAAGGTAACGTTTAGGGGCGACGGGACGCTGGAAACAAAACAATACCTCGCCCAGTCGACATCATTCTCTAACACATTTGAGCACCCCAATTCAAAACATTCGACGGAGCCCCAACCTTGGTACTGGACCTAGACCGACCTAGGCCTGGACCGTGTTCCGTGGAAATAAAACAACTCACTCCTTGCTTGCTTGCTTGCTTGAAGAGAGAGACTCTTAGTAACCTTTATATCTAGAACAAAAACAGAGGCTTTTCTACGCTAAGTAATAAGTTAAAACTTAGTAATAAATACTAACTACTATAGTAATCTAAATGAAGACTCAAATTAAAAGACTCAAAATAAGCTATAAAATATTATAAATATTAATAAGTAACTTAAGATTATAAAGTAAATATCTAAAGTATTTTATTAAAGTAAAACTATAAAACTAAACATATCTTTGAGAAGATCTAAGTCTTAGCTACTAAACACCTTAATAAAGCCCTTAATATTTTCCTATAATATATTTCTCTAAGTATGAGAAGAATTACTAATGTAATAGCTTCTTTTTTGAATAATATTACCTTACTTAAAAAGAAGAAATAGTCTTATCTGCTTATAATTTAACTTATATAATAGTAAAGAGGCTTTAACAAAGAATATCTTAAAATAATAAATAAAAATAAGTTAAAGTTTTAGAGTATAATACAGCTGATATCTAAGGTTATAACTAAAATTAAATAGCTGTATAATGAGTGATATACTAAGTTTTGAGAGGTGCTAAAGAAGTAGATTAGAGACTAGGGAATAGGGCGAAATAGGGTGCTGGATTATCAGGGAAAAAGGATATGTACTTCCAGCTAACAAAATCCACACGTTGGTGTTCCACAAGAAGAAGAGAGACACTCGATCGAACTGTTCCATCTGCTGTTGCTACTGCTGCTCCTGCTGCCGCCGCCGCTGCACAGCGCTAACGTCCCCTGCCTCCCGTCCATCCCATCGGGCCATCCAGACGCACGCCTTTCCGATTGGCAGCTGAAGCCACTGGACGCCCACGCAGCCGCCGCCTCCCTCGCTTCCCTGCCTCACTGGTAGACGCTAAACTACCTACCCAAGGTAGCACGCGGTTTGCAAAAAGAAGCGCACAGGTTGGTGTCGGACTTTTACGCGCCAATTGGGTGAAAATCGGTGTGTGTATTTCGTAAGTTCTGAGGTACAAAGGTCTCCACCAGAATCTCTGCTAGATACAGGTACCCACAATCCAGCTATCGGTCGGGACGGATTTCGGGTCAAATCAGCATACGCCCAGTTCGACACGCCCCCTCAGGTTGGTGCCAAAAGGGTCCAAACTGGACAAACTAGCCAAAATGGCCCAAATAGCCAAAATAGCCACCTTTACAAATCTCAAATCCCCCCCCTTATAGGCCCTTTTGCATATAGCCCATTTAAGGGTATATCTATCGCTTCAAATCGCTCCCATCGTGCTCGTTAAAACCTCCTAGTGGGTAGGAAAGAGTGACGCCATTTATAGAGCCATTTTAGCCTGTTCAGCCTCCAATTCAGTACGCCTATTATATGCAAGAAGGTCGCTTTTATCCGCGAGGCTAAGTTAGCTAATAAAGGTGGCGAAGGAGGCGGCTAGTAGGGCCTTCATTATCCCATCTGCTATTATTTCAGCTAATTAGATATAAATAACCTCTATATAGTTATCCTAAATCTCTTGTTATAGCTAATAGTTATGGATATCGACGTAGCGTAACTTAGTTTATAGTTAGACGATCTCTTGGGTTACTAGCTATATCATTTAGGTATTATTGCATTAGATAACTACCTTGAGGCTATCATGAGGCTGATTACCTGCGACCGCATAGGAAGGCTCTCCTCCAGGAGGGAGGCTTACCTATAAGGCGGTTATTAGCTAACTTGTAAATAGTTCTTCCTTTATAGCCTGCAATAGGGCCAAAAGCTCTGCTTCTATAGTGGAAGTTGTGACTATCTGTTATTTATTAGCCCTCTAAGCGATTATCCCTCCAAATAGCTTTATTATGAAGGCTTGAGAGCTCTTTTAATCTATTGAATTATTAGCAAAACTAGCGTCTAAAGCTACCTCTAACCTATTAGTATCCTTTACTCTATACTTAAGGCAGAGCCCTTTCATCTTTAGTAGGTATTATATAGCCTAATTAGCAGCTTAGTAGTGTTTGAGGCTAGGGTTTTAGTTAAATCTCATAAGATAACTAACTATAAAAGCGATATTAGGTCTAGTTATAATAGTAGCATATAGTAGCGATCTAACCTTTTGTTAATATAGCTAAATCTCTTGAGGTGTTGCTTGCCCTTCGTACAGTAATAGCTCTTTAGTAGCTATTGGGGTATTATATTATGAGTTAGTATTAATATGGTTATTTAGTAGTTTTATTAACTTATTAATAAATACCGACTGTAATAGCTATAGCCTCTTATTTAGATAATCTCGAAGGACTTTGATCCCTAGGAACTAAAATAGGTCTTAACTACCCTTAAGATAGTATTATTTCTATAGTTATCTAATTAGCGAGGTAGCATAACTGCAATCTTTGGGAGGATATACTATAATATAGTTATTGATATAGAACAAGAATACGACCTTGCTATAGCGCTAATAGCAGTTTTCACTAGGTATCTACTTAAAATTGAGGGTATTTAGACCCTTTTCAAGGTGTTGCTACTATAAGAGAGGGGATCTGCGAAGCCTATATAGGGCCTTCAGCAGCTTAATCACTCTTCTAGGCTCTTAATACCCTGGTGGCATCTCTATATAGACCTCTTTATTAAGGTTGGTATATATGAAGGTATTGATGGCGTTGTATTG
The DNA here is from genome assembly GCA_037178605.1 of Colletotrichum euphorbiae. NCBI lineage: Eukaryota > Fungi > Ascomycota > Sordariomycetes > Glomerellales > Glomerellaceae > Colletotrichum > Colletotrichum euphorbiae. The sequence continues at coordinate 18,282 of JAXCEF010000041.1, read as the reverse complement.
GATTAGATCTATATTAAATCGGCTAGTAATAGCGATGAGGGTTCTAAATAATATCCTAGCTAATATAGTAGTATAAGTATTGCAAAGGTTATGAGGCTATTAATCGCCTCTTACTATATGTCTCGCCTTAACTTTTAGAAGCTTACTATACTTATTTAGCTTATAGGTATATACCTAGTAGCATCTAAGGACCTTATGATCCTTCGCAATCTTTTGTAATACTATTAACTAAGATTAGGATATTTAGTAGCTCTAGAGATAACTCTCTTAGGCCTAGATAAACTCAGCCCCCATAAGGTGATTTTATAGTTTGATATGTAATAAGGGCAACTTTAGTAATAACTTCTAGTAGGCATTTTGCTACTTTAGATTTATTCCTGAAGTTATTACTTCTAGGGCTAGGAATAGTAGCCTTATTATGATATCTCAGGCAGGCTTATAGCTACTTACTAAAGGATTAACGGGTTAATTAGACTACGCTAAAGACCTTTAATTATTGTCGGTTTTATATACACAAGGTATATAATATATATAAGGCAAGTGAAATTTATTAGTAGTATAGCTTAGGAAGACCGCCTTATATAAAGTCCTTGTGGTGACTCTAACCTTTAAATAAAAGTCTGAACTTAGGTTAGTATTATTAGAAACTGCTGAGATATGCCCCCTTATATTGAGGTTAGCGTAAATGCCTTCCTTAAGTGCTTAGAAGAACGTTAATTTGGGGGACTGTGGGGGAGTTAGTAGTAGAGCAAATTTTACTTAAAAATACCTATAAACTTGCTCTAGTACTAATACTTTACTATTTATTTAGTTATCTTTATCTTCTATATGTTATGGGTCGTTATTTAGGTCTGTAATAGCTTTAGAGTCGCTTTAAATAGCAGTTCTCAGGTCGAGGAGCGTAGTATAGTAATTTTAGATCTCCTCTAGAGTTATATCTTTAAAGATATTATGGCTGGTATCTATTTAGCTATTAAAAATAGCCTCTTCATTAAAAAGGACGTCTTAAGTAGTAATAACCTCTCCTTTTAGAGGGTTCTAAATCCTATAGCTATTTGAGGTAGTATAACTAATAAGGTAGCTAATCTAGGCTTTTATAGCTAGTTGCTAGTATTGATTTTAATGAAGTTGGGCGTCTGAGGTTATTATAAAAGACTTACTACTATATACTTGAAGATGGGTTAGGTTAGGTACTGTAAAACCCTCTTTTAATATGTGAAGTATCTTATAAGGCGTCTTCTAGCCTTTTTGCTATTTTTGTGGCGTCTAGTTGTATAGGTAGGTAGCAGCTTTTATAATTTTAGGCTATAGTACTATAGATAGTGAGGCTGAGAGTTATAGGGAGCGGGATTTTTACTTAATAATAGTAGTAATCCTTTTAGCGCCTCTATTTTAGGCTTACGTATTTAGAGCGGATGGCTCTATTTGAATACTCTTGCTTTTAAGCCTTGCTATAACTCTTAGGTATTAAAGTATCTTATTATTAGCCTCAATAACCTAGACCTTAGTCTTATACTATATATTAATTATTAATATAACTTTATTTACTACTTAGATAAGGGATTTACTTATTTAGTTAGCTAGGTAGAAGTCCTAGGCGAAGCCTGAGGCTCTATCTGCTATAATAGCTACTAATATATACCCTCTATATCCCTTATTATAGTTGTGGAAGTTAATAGCGATCCTTTCGCTAGGTTTTAATAATATTACTAACTCTCTTGGGGCTTAGCGGACCTATCTTATTATCTTTGCTATAGCGTAAGAGTTGCACTTAATAGTCTCAATAGGCTTATTATTGTTGTTAATATGAATACCTCTTGTGGCCTCAGGTAGCTATCATAAGGGTTCTAGGCTATAATAGCTAATACGTTAATGCTATAATAGTATTAAACCTTGAAGAGGTCTGCGAATAGTTGAAGAATCATACTTTTAGTGAAGAGGGCGTTTATATATCTCGTCTGGAGGGGTAGCTATTACTATAAACCCTATAGGGATACTATTTGCCCCCTTATATAGATAATACTTAAGTAGATGCTATTGGTTGATATTAAATATCTCCGCTATGTAGGTGTAATCTCTTTGTTGGAGGCAGTTTTAATTAGGGTCGCTAGGTTTTATATCCCACTATATACCTTCTTTTAAAGTAGTTGCATAGATATGAGGCTAGTAGCTAGCTATTTGTAATAAGCCACGTTATTGAGGCGAAGGGTTGTTAGAAGCCCTCTAGGGCCTTAAAGGTGAAGGTCTACTAACCTCTAGCTATTAATAGTAGCCCTTAAGGTTCTAGTAATAATAAAATCGTCGTGAGAGGCTAATTAAAGGTTAATAAATTGTGATAGATTATTGAATATATGTATTATTGCTCTAGTATTAAGTAGGACTGAGGAAGAGAGGGATTATTAAACTTTATTAATTGCTATAATAGTCCCGCTATATCTGCTATTATAGCTACTATGTTGTTATTGACCTAATTGATGAGTCTTCGCCTTTTCAAATTCCTCCACTAAATTACTACTAGGCTGGATCCTCTTGATAATGCAGTTAATGAGGTTTTTATTGAGGCTAAAGTATTTGGGCTGGTCTTCTAGAAAGGCGATATAGTAGCGCTGGAGAGTATGTCCCTTATAGTAGTAGAGAGTATACTACTAGTTATTACTATAGTCGTTTTAGTAAGGCTTCTTGTTATATAAGTCTTATTAGTTGCTAGCTTTATGCTTATGACCTCCTCCTCAACGTTAATACTTATTAGTATTATCTTTAGTATTGTTATCATTAGCCTCTACTATTATAGGCCTAAATATGCTTCTCCTAGGCTTGCTCCTAAAAGCGGTATCTGCGAGCTGCTGGATGGCTTTATGGGTAGCTAGGAGAATATCACTAGCCTCAAGCTTATCTTCGTTAGCCTTCACGCCCACGAGGGCTTGATACTCTCCTATCCAGGCAGCTAGGGGAGAGCTACTTAAAACCCTATAGAAGTTATTAAACTATAGGCTTAATTGCTCTATTTAAGGGACTTTAGCTGCTTAGCCTTTGAAGATAGCTATATCCTATCGCTCAACCTAAAGGGTAATTTCTTCTCATGTAGTAATCATTTAATTTTTCCCATTTAAAAGGATATCTTTATACTTATATACTATAGCCTTCTTTTAATTAATAACTAAGCTACTAACTTAGGCCTAGAGCTTTAATACCTAAGTAGTAATATCTTCTTTTATTAAGTAGTAAGTCTTAAGGTATTACTAATAAATAGTATTAGATATCTAGTCCTATATTGTGGTGATATTTCTAATATACTTAGAGTAAACCTTCTTCTCCTCCACATATTAGGTTATTATAGTATTATAGAACTTTATCTCCTTCTCTTTAAAGTTACAAATAGCATCCTCTTTATTAGTAGGGGTTAAGTTAGTGCAAGTGCTTAGGTAGGCCCTAATAATAAGCCTTATATCTAGAAGGTTAGGTTTTATGATAGCGTCACTAAGTAATAGCTTATTGGTCTTACTTAGATCGATATAGTGCTATAATTCGACTCTAGAGGCGCGAGTCTCCAGCTAATTAATCTATAATATCCAATCCTTCAGACTATTTAGCCAGATCTTCGTGATGGCCTCATCAGCAGAGGGCTTGGATATATTAGGAGGCATTGTAGGCCTCTAGAGGGTGGCGAAGAGTAGGTTAGGTCTGCGAATATATAGTTAAAAATAGTTTAGGTGCAATTTAACGCGTTATCCGGTTATAATAGCTTTAAAATCGGGTAATAATATATATGAGACTCTTAATTGTTAGACTTTTACGCGTCAATTGGGTGAAAATCGGTGTATGTATTTCGTAAGTTCTGAGGTACAAAGGTCTCCACCAGAATCTCTACTAGATATAGGTACCCACAATCTAGCTATCAGTCGGGACGGATTTCGGGTCAAATCGGCATACGCCCAGTTCGATAGTTGGCACCCGCACCCTAACTACCCGCCCAACCTTCCACTACTACTCCTGCCCTCACTATATGAAAATACTCTGCTTTTCCACCTCTTTTTAATATAATTATTTAATGAGAATATATACTATATAAAATAGGCTGCACGCACTTTAATACGCTAAAGAAGGCGAAAATCTAGGATACTACTAAGTATCTTACTGAGATTAACTCCTTATGTTCTAAGTAGTAAGTTTCGAGCTACTGTAGTATTAGGTGTACTTCTAGCTATAAGATTCTAAATAGTAACTCTCGCTACTTCTATGATAATATATATTATAATAGAATATAAGGCTATAGAAGCTTATTTAATAATAATAATATCTATAAAATAGAGTAATACTGTGAGATACTAAATAGAATACTTATACTTTCTTCTAAATCTTCCTACCTATTAAAACTAGCCTTAAAATGAAGATTACTAGTAAACTATATAACAAGTAATAGACATATTTGGCTACTATAAGTATATTACTTACTATAAGAACTAGGTATCTCTTTATACTGCTAAGAATTATATAGAGAAAGCTTAAAGCTTATTATTAAAATAGCTAATTATTATCTATTAATACTATATCTATTTCTCTAATAAATATTACTTGAATCTAAGCCTAAATAGAAGAATATATGTACAAAGAAACTACAGAAGTAGTATTATAATACTTATTATTAAGAGAATAATAAAATTTAAGATAAACACTAGAAGAGAGTATATATATAATCTACTATTAGATATAAGTTTAAAAACCCTCTTATATTCTATAATACTAGTAATTATGATAAGAAATATTCTATAAGTACTAAAGTAACTAGATTCTTAAGCCTTGTATTAAACTATAGAGTGAGAATAGTAATAACTTTATCTTTAAAATGAATAGTAATTTAAGCTATAGCCTTTAAAAGAAGAATAAAATCTAGAATAAAAAGACTACTTATAAGCTAAAATACTATTTTAATTATTATAATAGTCCAGACTAGGTTCTAATTAAGAACTACTAGGAGATACTAAAAGCGAAAGTTAGGAAATAGTTATATTAGTATAAGAGTAAAATCTATAAGTTAGCTAAGGAAGCTTAGATATATAAACTAATGTAGCTTATGATTAGGAAAAGAGTGAGCTAACTACTTAAAAGACTTCAAGAAACTATTATAAGAAATAGTAAGATAATATAACTCTAATTTTATTTTTATTATTATTTTAGAAAAGAAATTTACTAATAAAAAGAACTTATTTATACTTCTTTTGTTACTCTGAGAATAGTGAAGTTAAAGAGTGGTAAGGGTGCGGGCGCTAAAGTGTGAGCTTTTTTTTTCTTTTTTATAAACCGCGTGGCTAGGTACCTACTGCACTCCTTTCCTCCCCCACAGCATGCAGCACTGGACCTTACCTTCGCCTTTGCCTTCCTTACCTTACCTTACCTCCAACCCCTGAATCCGATTTCAGAACACCGAGTCAAACAGGCCCTGATTGGTCTCACTAACTCCAAACAGACGAACTCAGTCAAACCTTACTCCTCCTGATCGTCGCCTCACCCCAAGAGAGCTTCTACGCCAACGTGTGGATTTTGTTTTCTAAGAGCTGAAAATTCAAGGTTTTGTTTAAATTCGTCACAGTAGTCAGTAATTATTGCTAAGTTTTTATTCATCATTCGGCGTGGAAAAGACATCCAATTTTTTTTTTCGGACGTACAGGTTACCAAGAGCTTCGCGCGACTCTTTGCGACCCAACCTGCCCGCACCCCATAGCGGACCATGTTCGTACGAAAGAGAGAGAGAGAGAAAAGAATAAGAGGGGGAGGGGGGGGAGGGGGGGGAAGGACCTCGCCGAAACGTTAAAATAACAGGAAGGGGAGAAAAAAAAAAAGGGGGTGGGAACTTCATCTGGTAACTCCGGGTCTCCCGTGGGTGCACCCATCTCGGTATCTTCTGTCCCACTTCTTTCGCGGGCGGCGCTCCCGCTCCCACTTGTCCGCTTCTCGTGCAAAACGCCTGCTCCGATTCGCTCGTTCCCGTTGAATCAGCTATTACCGCCGTGGCCCTGCTGTATTGTGGTGTTAAGCGCGCAGACTCAGAGCCGCCCCCCCGGCCCTACCAATGTCTTTCTCAGCTTCTGCTCTGCCACGGGCTTTTGTTTAACAGCAGCAATCAAGAAACCCCCCTCTGGTGATTCGCTGCTGTTTTCATTGCCTGCCTGCCTGGCCTGGCCCGGCTCCGCTTCATGGGGAAAAGAAAACCGGCCCAAGAGAAAAAAAAAAAAGTCACCGAATTGAACTTGTTGTTGTTGTTCACGCACAGCAACACATAAACGGAGCCAAGGACAAAAGTGGTGAAACCGTTTTGACTCGGGCACTCGCCCCAACGGATCCCATTCATCTACTTCCATCCGCAGCAAAGGCGGCTGTGTCACCCACCTCATTCAATTACTCCGGCTCCCAGCTTCAGAACGTAGACATCGAGGAAGCGACCTGGGGTTGAACAGACAACAAGGGCGAGGAAACAAAAAACCACACACACACACACACACACACACGAGCAAGCCACTTGAATCAATCACGTTCTACCTACTGGTGACAATGGGCGCTGCGCCAAAAAAAAACCCCCCCAAAAAAATCGTGCGATACGAGCCCACCACGCACCCTCAGCCATTTTAGACTCGCCTTTCGGTCTTGGCGAAAAGGGACAAGCCGTCAATGTAGCGAGTAGCTTAGATGGCGTACGTCTCGTCGTGGAATGGCTTGTTCGGGGAAGGAAGTGCACTCTTGCGATACGTTCTCGGCACGGTTGTCGATAACAGATGACATTGTTGTTGTTGGTGTTGTGTGTGAGAGGAGAGGTTTTCCATGAATTAAACCGCGGGTCCGAGCAGTCCCGCGTAGGGCCAAGGCTGGCGGGCATAAGTCGTCTACTTGAACCTCGCCATCCTTCCGTTTTGCCTGTTGCGTCGCGACTACCCGCGGAGGAAGAAAAAAAAAAGAGGTAAGCTAAGCATGCCCGCAATTACAACCCCCGATTCTATGCCCACAAAGGTTATACAGTATGCCATCTCAACATGCGTAGCGCTCGCCTTCTCTTCCCCTTCCTTTCAGCAGAAACATCTCGGCTTTTGCGGCAGTTTTTGTGAGATTGAAAAAAAGTTATTTCCTTTTTTGATACACGGTAATTGTACACGCCAAGAAGTCGTTGAACTCGTAGGGTATCGTTTCTTTCTTTTCTACATCCAAAGTTATGTTTTGGTGTTGTGGTGCGTTTAGTTGCTCTCGTTGATCTTGGCCAGGATCCTGCGGTGCCGTTGAGTCAGTCATCCGTCACTCTTGATGCCACTCCGCCCAACGTCCCAAAGCCGCAGCAGTAGCAGCAGGCTACCGCCGAAAGCATTCACACACGGGAACCCCATGATGAATCTGATCCGGGATTGGGGAAGAAGAAGAAGGCAACACTTACTCGCTGTCGCGGAAGAGGTGGTACTCCTCCTCGCCAACCTTGACGGGGGAACCGCCGAACTGCAATACCGGGTCAGCATCGTCCCCACCGAAACCAAACTTCCCCCGGAACTGAGCAGCGGGCAGCACTCTCTCGTGACGACCAACCCTCTCCGATGACAGATTGCGGGGAGGCAAGGAGGGACAAGAGCTGATGCCGAGCACCCTCCTGCATCGTCCCGCAGCCTGCATCGAGAAAGAGGGGGTGAAGGAGGCTGCCAGTACCCGGCCGACGGGAATCTATCGTGAATCCCGACATACCTGAGGAATCAGGACGCGGTCGCCCTGGCTGACGCCCATGGGTAGCCTGTTGCCCTTCTTGTCGAGGGCGCCGGGGCCGACGGCGAGGACCTTGGCCTCGTTGAGCTCCTTGACGCTCGACTCGGGCAGGAAGATGCCGCTGGCTGTCTTGGTCTCGGCCTTGACGCGCTGGACGAGGACGCGGTCCAGGAGGGGCACGAGGGCGCGGATGGAGCGGACGGAGGTGGCCTGGATAGCGGGGGTTTCGTGTTAGTTATCTTGCTCAATTGCGTTCTGCGTGGTTAAATGGCGCCAATGGAGAGCAGCCGACTGGTAGCATAGTGCCGCAGGTCTCGGATGCGGGCGCAGAGAGGCCATTGTCCGTTATGTCTGCGGGCATGGAGTGGTTGGAGCGTACCATTGTGACTGTTGGGTTGATTGAGACTTGAAGCGCGACTGCAACGGTGAAGAGATGTGTATGGGTGACGATCAACGGGAGACGGGGGACGACGGGTACGAGGACGAACTTTAAGTCTTGAAGCTATTCCAAGAGCTTCCAGAATGTCGACAATTTTTTGGGTCGATCGGTCAAAATATTTCCCGATGCCCCACCGCGCTCAACCCGGAACTGCCCTGGACGGGACCAGACTGCACGACAGCCTGGACTCCCAGGTTCCGATGGACTTGGCTACTGTCGGGCCGAGGAAGCACGGTGCATTCCGCTCTCGCAAATCACGGCGCGATCTCGCGACACCAAGCGATAAGCCGCCGATAACACGGACAGTCCAACACACAGAACAGTGAATGTCTCTTACCAACTAAGATTATCTACCTATCTAATGAACATCTGAATACACGTGCTCGCTAAGATAGCCGCTGGAGCATCTACACTTTCCTGAAAGGCAAACACCGAAACCACCCAGGCTCTAAAGAAGGGAATCATCGCTGTCGTCACCCTCAAGGCGCTCATGCCATGCCAGTCATCACCCTCGTCAATTCCCAATCCCAAACCCTCTTTCCCCCAATATCGTCATAACGCCAGGTTGAACATGCAATTTCATTTCGGTCCATGCGGCCTCGATTTCTATTTCTGAGGCTGCGGCGGTTCGAGAGTGTGGACGTGGTCCTCTGCGTGGATAACACGACCCGGCTCAGGTTGTTGACAGATGACAGTGTTCGCAACCCAGGGCTCCTCCAGAATCTCCTGCATCGTCGCCCGCTGCTTCACCTTGATCTCAAGCATGCGTCCGATGATGTGCCTGCTCTCCCTAGGGAGCAGACGCAAAATACGCCAGGGACCTCTGATCACCTCCTTCTTCTCCGGCTGCTGCCCGTCGGTGCGACCCGATGAAACAGTGGTTGTAGTGGTGCCTTGAGGCGGTTGTCCTTCGCTTTCTTTTTGGTCTGGTTTCTCTGACTTTTGATGCTGCTTGTGCTCGTGCTCGCCGTCTTCAAACATGTCCCGTTGTGGTGTAGTCGTGAGGTCGTTGGTCGACTTGGAGGGCATAATCAGCTTCTTCGGGTCGTGCCCCGGAGTCGGCTCGGCTGCAAAGAGCTTGAACGAATTGTCCGTCATCCGAGGCACCTTCCAAGGAAACCTCCGCAGGGTCATACAGCAATATATGATGGCGAGTGACCAGATATCGACTGCCGCCGGATTGTACTTGCGCTCGTCATAGACTTCAGGGGCCAGATACGGGTCAGAACCGACGATGCCTACCAAGAGTTAGTCCACGTTTTTGATTTCGGAAATTGAGAGAGACTAACCTGAGGCGAGCACAATGTCGTTCTCGAAGGGGTATTTAAAGACATGGGCACTACCAAAATCGATGATCTTCATGATACCATGCTCGCTAACCACGACGTTGTCAAGCTTCAGATCGCGATGAGCAAGACCCATGCTATGCAGGTATGTCACTCCGTTCAGAATCTGCAGGAAACAGCATCCGACTTCCTCCCGGCTCATCTTGCCCGTCATGACACAGGCAAAGAGGTCATAAGGAGCGAACTCCATGACCTCATACCACTTGCCCTTCTCCTGAAGAATGTCCAGCGTCTCGATGACGTTGCCGTGGTGCAGGGTCGATCCGACGCAAAATTCGGCCGTCAATTTCTTAACGTACTCCTTCTCGGTCTCGTACGAATGTCTCGGGCGGAATTCCTTGACGGCAAATACAACGCCATCCTCACTTCGCTTCATCACCCTCACAGATCCGCCAGCACCAGACCCAAGCACCCTTCCGAGCTTTCCGTATTTCGAAGACAAGCCGTGATCGTCGCCGAAAGGCAGTTGATGTTGCGACGATTTAGTAGGCGGAGTTTTCGTCCCAGAACGAATCGACGATGGCGAGGCTTCGCGTTTCATCTTGTGGTGCCCTCCGACCTTAAAGAACCGCTTCAAGTCAGCGAACGAACCTTGCCTGCTCGATATGCTCCCTGCGTCGTCATGGGGGACCTGAAGCTCGTCACCATGACCCTTCAGATTGCCCAAAAGACCAGAGTGCCGCTTCTCGGACGTACGACCCAAGCTTGACGTCGAGGCTGAGGGCGATCCGTGCTTATTCTTTCTCCGCGAAAAAACAAATCTCGAGTCGATGGTGCCCTTCTGGGGGTTAGGGGCTTGTGGCTGGCGCTTGTGGGCGGCATACGGGTCGTTGGCGTCTCCTCCAGGAGTCATTGGCTTTGAGTAATACATTGAAGCTCGAGACGGACTAGATTCTCGAGAGACAGGTACGGATCCGCCGGGTCCGATGGAGAACATGCCCTTTCTGTGCGACCTCGTGTCGTGGTCTCTATCCTCCGCAGACGCTGATCTTTGAGCAACTTGCTCACTCGACTTGGCTCGAACAGGCAGGATCTTTCTCGCAGATGACGGCGGCGAAGGGTCCTGGGAGGACGAGGCCTGAGGGGTAATAACCTGGGGCTCGCTCGAGGAAGGCTTTCTACCGTCGTCATTCTCCGTACCCTTCTTCGGATCTTGGGGGTCGGTGCCCGCCGGGGTCAAAGGAGGAGACTGCATCGGGTGTACCGGACCCATACGCGGCGATTTCGGACCACTGGAATTCGGGGTCGGCAGTCTACTGTTATCGGATTCGTCTTCTCGGGAACAGACCTATCCAAAGAGCAGATATCAGTAAGTGCTGGTTTTGCAGGTTGGCGTGTGCGAAGCCGTCGAAATTGACAGGTTGGAATACCTGGTGTAAGCAACAGACAGGCCACGGAACCTCCACTAAGAGGCGCCATTGACACCATGGACCGGCAGTTGTGCAGTAGAACGACGACGTGTCCGGGGCAGAGGCCTAAACATTGAGGCGGTGTTGGCGGGAAAGGTAGAAGGGTAAAGTAGGTAGGTGCTTTGAAACGCAGCGTATCGGGGACGAAAGCCCAAGCAACAGGCCGAAAAGCAAGCAACGTCAAGAGGCCCCGGTGCTAAGCATAGGGAGGGTTTGATGGGCATAACAGGCACATACGCGTGATGTGGGCAGCGAGTATGGTTCAAAGCCAAAGACGTTTATACGGCGCTGCTGTAACGGTGCTCCTTGAAGAGACTTGGAAAGGGCTCTCAGCTGGTCAGGCGTCACCTCTGAGAGAGAAGGTTCTCCGGTAGCGGCATCGGTGGGAGACTGGGTGTCAGTCGGTGATGTCGTGTTGACGGTAGGCGTGATCTCCTCGACGGAAGAAGCGAAGCGGACGGCGGGCGCATCCTGAGGGGGCATCCTGGAGTCTTTGTCGGCGGCCGGGGTGTTTTGTTCTTCGCGGATGATTTCTAGGCATTGCGACAAGCGCAGCGGTCAGTAAGAGAAATTCGTTGGGCATCTGCGGTTTAGAGTCTGGGCCTTTTTTTTTCTCTGTTTCGGACGAGGGCGAGGGTGCATGGCACAGGATGGGGTTTTGGGTGAGAGGGTGCGGCTGCGCTGCGCTGGGATTGTTTGGCTGTGTGACTGTGACATGCGCAAGAGACGAACCGAGGGCGGGGTTGCGCGCCGGAACAGACGGAAGGATAGGGCGTTTGTACCTGGGAGTTGTTGATCCTCCTTAAGAGGATCGCGAGGGGGAGACGGCGTAGTCATGGCCCCGGCAGGATGGATGACGATGTTGGTTCTCGGTCGCGGGGCTTGCGAAGAATGCTGTTCGAGTGGGAAAGAATGCTGTTCGAGTGGGAAAGGAATCAAACAAATTCACACACAAAGTCGAGTTGAGAAAGAGAAAAGTACGGCGCAGATACCCAGGACGTGGACCACGACATGGTGGATGCCGCCAATTGTGGATGGTGGGCCCCTGACTACCTTACCTACCTTACCTACCTTAAGGTAGAAGTGCAGCTAACGTGCACCGCTTGGTTCACTTGTGACTTCCTAGGAAGGGACCTGTGCTGCGTAAGCATCTCGGCCTGAGTGGAAAGTCCCCCTCAGTGTTTGGTGTGTGTGAGGTGTACCCGACTCCTCCTCCTCCTGCTCCATACCCGACCTTACTTGCGTATCGTGACGCTTGTAAGTGCCTTCCGGGCTAGGTAAGGTAGTTACGGGCCCTTTCAGTTGCCCGTCAACCCGCCGCCAGGCGGGAGAAGAAAAACATAAAAGCTGACTGGTCGACGTGGAGGCAGTCCCGTCGTCCCTTATCGTGTTATCGGGCAAGCGGTGGACCGGACTGGATAAGACACTTTCACGGCAAGGTATACCGAACCTTTAGCACCGGGGGGACCAGTCGGGAGTCGGCTTGAGGAGCTGACACCGCCTGGAAGACGGTATCGATACTTGGCAGTGACCACTCCTTTCCCCCCAACAAATCATAGATGCATTGCGCGTATCTGCATCAGGACCTCCCTTGTCTCTGCCCTGCCAGTCCAGTTTGGCAGCCCGCCGCCAGCCTGCTTTCCTCCTTCCTGTCCCTGCGGTGATCGGAATGTTCTATTTTTCCACCTCGGCTCTAGACTTTTGTCCATTTGTCCACTCGGAGACTTAGAGCCAAGATCTCCCCCCGGACCTTGAAGTCTGAAAAAATCCGGCGCTCTGCCAGGGGGGAGGGGGTTCTCGGTTTTAAATCCGTGACACATGCAACCGCTTGCGAGAGGCGAGTTCGGCGGAAACTGTTGGTCACCCAACTAGCTTTTTTACGAATCTAACAGAAAATGACTCTTGGTATCGATAACCAGGTCCAGGCTGTTTGCTTCTCGGTCCGTCCCACAGATTCGATGACTCTGCCAACTTGGAAAAGAAAAAGAAAAGATTTTCTCTTTCCTCGCCTCCAGTTCCCTTGGACACCACCGCTCCCGCCATACTATTTGGCAATGCGGCTTTGTTCCTTGGGCCCAGTATCAGCGAGTCAAGCTCATCGGGAAAACTGACCAAGCCAATCCCAAGCCGTCGTCGCCCTCCTTTACAAAGACGCGAAAACACGTTCCATCTCCCACCATGATCCCGGCATCTATCGGCTTGCAAGAGCCGTGAAGGAGCAGCTCTCTGTCAGCTCTCTCGGCTAAAACAGACGAGGGGAGCGGAGGTTCTGACGAAAGCATTGACAGGAACAGACGAAGAGCGCTGCCCTACATCAGCGTTCGTGCTTTACATACCGAGACGTACCGCAGTAATACCGCCGCAACTCCGGTTTCAGCCCGAGCCCAACGCAGTGGCGTAGGTGCTGATGTCGGGCGTCGCAGTTGGCTGCAGCAGCATGAAAACGGCCGCCGACGTTCCGTCACATGGTCGGCATCGACTCGGTATCCACTCCAGCAAAAGCCCTGCGACTGCGAGCCTTTCTGTCGCAGCCGACAGGTCGACGCCATGGACCGTTTGCTCCAGGCACGCTCGAGGACCGCTTTCCAGGGGCAAGGTGGACTTCAAGCAGCCAAGCAGATTATTTTGTTGAAAGCTTGCCGAGGCCTGGACCTGTCATCTCGTCGTATCCAGCGGGTGACTCGATGCTGAGCTCTTGGAACTCTGTGGTAGAAAGGCGGATATTACATACCCGGGTCCGCTTCTTACACCTGCTCGCCCTTACATAAGCCGTTAGCAGGGTGCCTCAGACTCAATGTCAGCACTGCACAAAGGACCGCCATCCAACACTGTGAACACATCATTATCTCGCGTCATTACCTCGCACCATTACCTCGCACAACTTGTACCAACTCCATGAAGCGATCTCGATGACGAAGCTTTTCAGCAAGACGCTTTACATCAGAGATTCCCCACTGATGTGCTGGCTTTGCCGCTTTCATTCTGGTTCTGGACCGCTGATCGAAGTCTCACCGGAGCAGAGCTCAGCACATTGAGAGTTCCCCGTGTTAGACTCCAGCCAATCCGCCCCGTCCTTCAGACCGTACAGTCGCAGCTTGACTTTCGTCATGGTCGGTTCCATCTCCTGTCCAACTTATTTTGAATCATCGGACATGCCACTAGCTGTCTCGATCGCCCACGGTCGGCGCCCACTCAGACTCATTGGAGAAACCTGAGCTCCAGCTGAGAGCAGACTCTGCCGCCACACAATAACAAGACGCATATGCCAAATTCACTACCCAATTGGTGCATTTCGACACACATGCACTGATGCAACTGTCTCCTCGCCTAGTCTCAAATGCCACGAAACCACGCGACACCAGTGTGTGAAGCTTTCCCCGGTATTCTGCATATGCTTGGCAGTTGAATTTTCTCCTTTCTTTGGTTCCATCATACAATGCCTCCTGCTGCTTTTGTACCCCCGCTCTACCTCCGATATAGTATAACGACAAAGGCGCTCTGTGTTCGTCGAGGGAGATGGTATACATGCTTTCCGCGCCTGACTCTAGCTTTTTTTGATATAGGTACGCAATATAGAAAATCGTTCCGTAGACAGTCGTGAATCTAGCGGGTGGTCTATGCCACGACAGCGACGCCGCACGTCCTGGCCGTGTAGATGACAGACCGGCATATGGCCTCGAGGCTGAGACCCGACATCCGCGTCTCTGATTGCTTAATCTTGGCGATCTCATAGATGTGCTTCAAGCTGACGGTGCCGATTGTCTCGTGTCCCGTCTTTGCCGCGCCCTTCCTCTTTCCCTTCTTCCCCAAAGGCGCCTCCGCCGCGTTGAGAAGCAACCACGTCGTGTGCGGTGTCCGGATGTCGAAGTGGAACGATCGGTCGCCGCGCACCGTGACTCGACAGGGCATCGGCGTGCCCACATTGATGTGTTGTGTCCTCGCATTGAACTCCTACAGCGAAGCGCCCCGTTAGCATGAACGTCTACCATGGCATGACCGAGCCATCGCCCCCCTTGAGAGACATAAAAAGGAACAAAAACCAAGGAACACGGAGCACGGTTGTTGGGCAGAAAGTGGCCATGTGTTCGTCCCAGCATTGGGATCGAGAGGGCGCGAGCAGCCTCACCTTGCAAAAGTCCATCGACTTCACACCCTTGCTGCCCAGCGCGGGACCGACGGGGGGGCTGGGGCTCGCCTGGCCGGCGCCCACGATGAGCTTCACGACCTGGTCGGCCATGGCCGTTCCTCGTTTCGACATGATGGGCGGGTGTGTGTGTGTGTGTGTGTGTGTGTGTGTGTGTGTGCGTGTTGTGTTTGTTCGTGGGCGTTTGCGAAGGGCTAGACGGGGAATTGTATGCGCCGCGCGAAACAGCTTCAAGCTCGCCAATTCCCGAATTAGGTGCTGAAGTGATCGGAGGTGGAAAATTTAGGAGCCTTATGCACTAGCCACCGCTAAATGTCCAAGCGACCGGGATGCTCGGGGGGGGGATGTAGGCTCCACCCAGCTTTCTCTAGCCACAGCTTCACCGTCATTGGGTGGTGGGATGACGCCTCGGCCCCTCCGCCTGTTGTCGTTTGGGGCGGTCAGCTCCAACTTAACGTTCAACTCTGTGAACCGGGGTCATTTCTCTCTCTTCCCTCTTAATAACTCAACGAGGAGCTAAGTTTTTGCATCAAGACTTTGCTATCTCACCCCCAGGATTGCCTATCCGAATCACACCTACACATCCTATCCGCCTTCGCTGTTTCCCCCTCCCTTAGTCCGCAACCGTCAACATGTTCAAGTGGGCGCAACAGAAGTAAGTAAACGGGGCCCACCCGCATTCTCGAATGCCCATATCCTCGCCCAAAGCTTGCCAAGGCTAATTCTCAATCTTGCACAGGCTCGCCGATGTCGCGGGCACCCAGGAGCCCATCTACGGACCCACGGCCATCAAATCCGTCGCCGAGGAGGCCAAGGAGAAGACCTTCACCGAGCTCTCCAAGAACGACCTGAAATGGATCGCCGCCGACTCGACTTCGGTCGAGACTCAGAGCTTCTACTTAATGGCTGATAGCGGACACCTTGGGCTGGCCCAGGTCATCTACAGCAACGTTGGGTATGTTGAACCTCAAACCCACGCCATGCGCATGCGCGCGCGCGCGCTTACGCGGGGACATGTACGTCATCGCTACCTCAACCCCAGCTAACGTCACCACACGAATAGCGGCATCCGCACGACCTGCCAGTTCAACGCCAAGATCTTCTACCCCGACAACTCGAAGCCCACCCTCTGGGAGACGTCACAGCTCAGCCACTACGAGATCAGCGAGGACCGATACTCCTTCTACGCCGACGACTGCGCCGTCGAGCTCTCTGAGGACGGTACCTACTACACCATCAAGAGCATGAACTCGGCCAATGCCATCGTCAACCTCAAGGTCACCCGCATGTCGCCCGGCTTCCATGCCGGCAAGACGGGCAAGACGCTCTTCGGCACCGATATGTCCAAGCCCTGGGGCACCATGCGCCACGCCTTCTGGCCGCGCTGCGCCGTGGAGGGCACCATCACCGCCAAGGCGGGCGCCGTGGACTTCAAGGGCAGGGGTTTCTACGTTTATGCCCTGCAGGGCATGAAGCCGCATCACGCAGCGGCCAAGTGGAACTTTGTCGACTTCCAGGGCCCCAACTACTCGGCCGTCATGATGGAGTACACCACCCCGCCCTCGTACGGCTCGACGACGGTCAGCGTTGGAGGTATTGCCAAGGACGGCGAGATGATCTACGGCGGTGTCACGCAGACGGCAATGCACACCAAGTCCAAGAACGATAGTGTCAATGAGTGGCCCGAGCCAGAGGAGATCAAGTTCACCTGGACTGGCAAGGACAAGGACGGTAAGGCGGTCGACGCGTCCATCGTGGGCGCGCTGGGCGAGAGGCTCGATAGGGTGGATGTATTGGCTGAGGTTCCTGGATTCGTCAAGAAGATAGTGGCTGGCACGGCTGGTACCAAGCCATACATCTACCAAGTGAGTGATTCCAGACATATTCTGGCTGAGCCATACTAACAGCGCCTGTAGTACTGCCCGACAAAGAAGAAGCTTACTCTGAAGCTCAAGATCGGAGACCAAGAGATCTCCGAGGAGGGACTTTGCTTCAGCGAAGCTACCTTCATCTCTCAATAGACCTGGGTTAATGGGGGGCTCCTTGGGTAAATGCGGCCGGTCTGGTTAGGCGTTTAGATGGGGCTTAGGTCACTCGTTCCTATTACTTGGTTACTTGTTCTATAAGACTGTTCTAATATAAATAAACACCTTTCTCGTTTTTCGACTCTCATGTCGCTAGCTCTGCCTTTGGTTGTATTGCTGCCTACCTTACTGCTACCTCTCACTCCGCCAAGACATGCCGCATGCCTGAAGCTCTTAGTTCTGATGAAACACGACGCAAAATGCCTGATTGTCTGGGGTCTACAGTGTCAATGACAAACACTGTTCTTGAGCACTGTCCTGCTCGCGGGGTCACCAGGGGGACGGGACCTCCCGATAAGGTTGATAAGAGAACGCAACGCGCCTGCAGGGCCGCCCCGGTTCCCGCCCGCCCCCTTGCCCATTTACTCCAGATCTCAAGCCCAAAGGCCGTCACGTCCAGTCGCAGCAAGAACAACAGCAGCAACCGATCGCATCACCAATCGCGTCCAGTCCTGCGTGCCTCGATATGCCGCCTACTCTAGCAAGCCGCGGCGGCCCCGGCGGCGGCAAGAAGGGAACTGCCACCAACATTGGTCCTGGCGGTAAGGGAAAAGGGAGGGGAAAGACCGTCCTGATCGGACAAGGTGCGAAGCGTCACCGGTAAGCGCTCTCCCCCTTGTATCTTACACCTGCACATGGTAGGTACGTGAGACTGGGCCTCTTTCTGACCTGGAGTTTCTGTTTAGCAAGATCATGAAGGATACTATCCGCGGCATTAGTGAGTGTCTCAATCTCGCGGAGAGGTTTACACATGTCTGGAAATGCTGGCTAACGTTCATACTCCTCGCAGCCAAGCCTGCTATCCGGTAAGTCATTCCCATCTTGTTATTTTTGTTATTTTCCCTATTCTCCCAGCGGGGGCTCCTTAGCTCCTGCTCTGGGAGGTTAGGATGATGGAGGAGCTGTGGGGGATGAACTTAGTCCTACTGTTACTCAGCACCTTGGTTGCTATTCGTATTCGTAATGCCTTATTTCTCCTCTGGATCACTATGCTGACCCCGAATTCCCAGTCGTCTCGCCCGTCGCGGTGGTGTCAAGCGCATCTCAGCCATGATCTACGATGAGGCCCGAGCTGCTCTGATGGATCGGCTCAGAAAAGTATGCATCAACCGGTCCCCCCCCGCCCCCC